>JXWZ01005623.1:0-23072 GCA_000956215.1 Anopheles farauti No. 4 | reverse complement strand
AACTATTTTTAATATTTTGTAGCAAAAAAAAAACAGAATTTTTAAATAAACACGTATTTTTCAACACGGTAAACCCTGATTAAAAAAGGAACAAAATTCACCGAAGGTCCTTACAGTCACTTCACCGACCGTCGATAATGGTCAGTGTGATTGCGCTTAAGTAACGGAAAGCTACAACACATTTTAGCAACAGTAATTTTTCCCTTCCCCGAATCTCTTCCAAAGCAGTGCGTCACTAAACTCAGCTTTGACACTAAGTTGACGTAAATCGGCAACCCGAAAAAAAAAAAATAAAATAAACCCACCTGATGGACAGGCCGCAAGTGATCGATCCGGTGTCATCCGGTGCTTTGATGAACCAATTTCATCAAACCGTGTCTTTTGCCGTAAACCGTTTCCCAGCTTGATTGATGGCTCATTTACGGACCGGAAGGCGGTCGGGTTGAACCCCGTGTTGATAAGGTGAGGACCGTCGTGTGGGATGGGGAAAGTTATTGAAGGGTTGTTATTACTGGCCCTAAATCTTATAGTAAGTTTCAGTGAGCGGTTAGATAATTGGTGAAATCACGTTTTAAAGCAATACCACCGAAATTTTAAATACGTTTAAAAATGGGGCTCGAAAAGATTCTTTGGCTGTAAACGGTTTCCTGGGTATAGTTTACTTTTAGAGGATTATCAAAAATAACACAAAAAATGTACTGTTTACACTATTATATCACGTATCGAACAAGAAATTAAATCTTTCAAATCTTAAATAATTTTTTGTTATCTAAATAAAACTATAAAAATAATGCCTCTCTATGTAAACTGTGACGGAAAATGTGGCAGTTTTCATTTGTTTGTTCAATCTTGTTTACAAATAATACTCAAAACTACATTTTAATTTATTTTTTAAATTACACATCATATTTAACTTACTCATTCACGTTCATGAAATAAATCGTTGGTATTGAAAATTTGAAACATGTCAATCCTACTACCAAAACTTGGCGAAATAGATTTTAAAATCTATTGGCTAAAACACTGCATACTTTCAGGCGCATATTCATCCAAGACTCAAACCATATATAATTGGAAATGGAGTTATTTTTCCCATTTGGGTTTTTATTTCAATATTTTATCCATATTTAGGTGCGTACCTTAAAAAAAGGTTTTTTGTGCTGTTGTGAATGCAAAATCATGTGCCATATCAATAACGTTTCCGATCAAGCACTTCTATCATCAAATCCGCACTAACTAGTGCTTCCCTGGAAATCAGAGCTTCCTAGATTCATTCGAGTGATTGATTAGCTACGTGGTAATAGTTGATCCAAGAGATAAAATACAAAATCCCTGCATATCGAACTTCAGCTTAAACGACCACAAACCATTCACCACCAAAATTCATCAACGTTGGATGAGTTGGGATGAATTTTTTCACACACTTTTACAATACGTTTCTTTTCACCACTCGAGCCTTATTGTAGAAATAATTGCTCGTTTTCCTCGTTTTCCAATGAAAGCCACCGTGCGATGGTGCGTGGCATTTACACTTTTGGATGGTTTCCCTTTCAAAATGCACCGATAAGTCATCTCTCGTAACGGGCACGTGTTTATTTTTTTGATGCAGAGTTGCTATCCGTGGGCTTCCTTTTCTCTACTTGTTGCCAGTAGCAAATTAAGCGACGGTTGATGGTTCAAAAATGGCAACGAAATTAAATAAATTCATGGACTGTTTGTGTTTGCAAGATGTTTTATTGATAAAAATTAACGTTTCCAGGTGCATTGTGAGACGGAGGAAAGCCACGCCACAACAAGCAATGTGCAAACCGATCGTGCCCAGGTCCCGCATTTGACGGTGGCAAACCAATTTTGTGCAAACTTAAAAGAAAAAGCTCAAATAATCACTCATTAGTATTCCGCTCGTCTGTGAAGGTTTTCTTCCAATAAATCAATTTTCATTTGCCGTGGCAGCGGGAGCAATTTTCACTGTCCGATCGACCCTCCCCATCTTAGGAGCTTTGGCACCGTGCAAACCGGTCGGTACTGTCCGAACCGATCCGAAGTTTATTTGTTGCTATATTGCGCGAGAACTTTGCAGTGGAAACGGTGCAAAAAAAAAGAAGCAAAAAAAAAAAACAAAACACACGACCAGCAAGACGCAGGATGAATAATGTGTAAATGAACATTCGTTGGAGTGTTCGCGTGCCTTATTGGGTGGGACCGGGACGCTTTTCTCCGAACCAATAACGTTTCACCCGCGTCCAAGAAGGATCGCAGGGATGAGAAAATAAATTTGAAAAATAACCATTCCACTCGGCACATCGACACGGAGGAGGCAGACTTGGACGCTCGGTAGAGCATAATGATGAATTTATCGGTCAGCTCACTGGAGGAAAAACACAATAATATCAAAAAAAAAAACGTAGACATCCTCCGCTTGAAACAACACAAACACACTTTCTTCTCTTCTCCCTCCGTCATTGCTAAGGCAACGTGGGATCAAATAAAGACGTAAAATCGAAAAATAGATTAACCTGAAGCTTCTCGGGGTGCCACCAGAAGCGCCGTGATTGATTTTATGCGCACGGGTCGGATGTTTCTGTAGGCGACCGGCTGGAGGGTGAGATTAAAAGATCATTTGAAGTTATTGCGGCTTTGTTTGAATGCATCTTTGAAGCTGTTGTGTTTGTTGTTCATTATTTTGAATTGGATTTGCAAGAATGAGCATCCAATTTCGTTTCGAACGCTTATTAACGTGTTCAATTTCGACAGGATTTGTCCAGCGCTCGAGCGTCCTGAAGTCCGTGTGTAATGTTTCGAAGCTGTTTGAAATGTTTCAAATTGTTCGTAATTACTAAAGCATTACAGAAGACTCGCACCTTTGTTTGTTTGCATACATTTAGGCGCTGGTGTTATCCACACATATTATATGGTTGTGGCTTTATTCTGCATTAGTAAACCAGAAACGGCCAGCTATTGAAGTAAATGGAAGTAAAAGTATGCAATGTTGCGTTTTAAAACGATTTATTAACACATTCATTCCAGTTAAAAGAATGTTTTGTTCAATGAAATGTATAAAAAAAAAAGATTAAACGATACACCGGCTGATCGTCGCTCAACCATATCCGTTTTCGACGTGTCTATTTCGGAATTGTTTCCGAGACGGAGAATTACAATTTTAGCACCACGTCACGAGAGCGAATCTCGTCAATTGACGTGTCTATAAATATGAATAAGTAACAACCGTATATTTAGCTACCTGGCGTTCTAATCATTGCAAATTTATCCACATCACAAACCACCAAACCAACCGTACCGTTACCGTTACGCTGGGAGGGGTGGCATCAAATGGAAATATCTTGTCGAAGATTGTGTCCGTGTCGTCTACTTTCTCGGAATGGGCTACATATTTGCATCCACCCCGCTATTCGGGCCTTCGGGTATTCTAGCACGCGAGAAGGATATTACCGTACCGTTCGCTTGTTAAGGAAATTTACTGTGCTATGTACGCGCATCGGACTGGTTGGCAACACGACGATGCAATTTAATCATCATGCCCTGCGAGGCATCGTGACGCACTTCAAACGGCTTAAGGACGGTGCGCTCGGTAAAACGCCAGACGCGTTGGGCTAACGACAGACTAATGACTATGGCACGCGACGCACACCCTGGCAAAGCGATCTCGTTTATCAGCTCTCGAATGGACTTCCACGCTCAAAACACGGTGCGTACCATGATTAACGTGAGGGTACGCTCAGGTTGGATGTAAAATTTGCAAAATTACATATTGCAGTCGGAAGCGCCGGGCGCCTTTTGCGCCGAGCCTTCACACAATAGCGGAACGCTGAAGAATGGAACGTCTCGCGGCGCGGTTGCGTTTCCGTGTGCTATAATGATGCACTGGGCAGAAGAGGATGAGGGATGAAAAAAGAAAAATACATCCTCCCCCCCGGGAATGGGATGACACCCGGGCAACTATGTGAAGCGCCGGGCGCACTAGCACCACTCCTGAAGCAGCCACTTATCTGGGGCACCGATAACTAGTGCCGTGCTGTCTCGAGGAAGTTTTCTTCCGTCTCCCGTTGCCGTAGTTCCGCTGCCGCGTTTTGCTTGAGCGTGTGTTTGCACCGGATAGTGAAAGGGCGAGCAAGAAAAAAAAACCCCCACCAGTGACTTTTGTGATTAAATTTATTATTTGTCCGCCCCGGTGCACACGGCTCACGGTGGCATGGGCCACGCTGAGCGTGCGATACGTTTCCAGCGCGAGACAAACCATTGTTACCATTGTTGCCGGTAGTGTAATATCCGCCATCCGGTTGGTGCTAGTGCACGCTGAATACGCCCGCGGTGTATGGGTTCGAAAATGAGCTTAGAAATGTTGGAAAGAGATAAACGAGCTTCGTTGTATTTTTTTCTTCTTCTCCTGTGGAGCAATTCAAAATTGCAAAAAAATATTAATATTTTATTCGCATGGAGCGAGCACACTACCGGCAGCAGATTCCACTTGTAGAAATGTATTTTTGATTGCAGATTACATACTTTCAGGCGTTTTCTGAAACGGAAGCGTTCAGGCTTGGAATCTGAAGCATTTAAGTGATTTATAAGTTTTATTATTCAAGCATGCCATCCTGCCACACAGCAGGCTTGTGTTGATCATTCAAACAGCAGAAAGTTCAATTTTCATGTTACATTTGCAAGGGAGCCTGGAAAATCGTTCACTGAAAATTTCCTCCCTATGAAAATGTAAGAAGTTTTTGTATTTATTTGTGCTAAAATCAATTAAAAATATTTTTTATATTTATTTAATAGAAAATTGTCACTATTTTTCTTTATTTTAGAGAAATACCTAAGTAGTTTTAATCATTTACTCATTAGTTTAGCAGCTTTAATTACATTTTTAAATAATTTTATTTAATGATGTTCAAAAATTTTTCACTTATACTCGATTTTTCTATTTTGAAATGTTTTAAAAGTAAAAGTTTGTACTTAAAATCGTCATATTTTCTTACAAACATTTTCATCTATATCTTATCTTAAAATTTAGCTTCTATCACGTCTCTTTGGAGGATGCGTGCCGAGTGGGGTCAATTAAAGTTTCCGCAGTGAAGCTGCGCTATGAGCGTTACCTGCGATAAAGGATGGACTAACTTTATCCCTCACTTTGCTCCACCCGCGGATGAGCTTTAAGATAAATAACAACTGCCACTGTTGTTGGTGCTGCTACTTCTCACACGCGACGCATCAAACAGGGGCTAATTTCCGACAACCCGGTGGACTTTGGGGTTAAAGCAGCCGGGGTTGCCGCTGTACTTGTGGACGTAATTGAGTTAGATATTGCCAGTTTTTTTTATCCACACGCGTTCGGACGACACGTTCTCGGTCGGTCGGTGGTCACGGCGGTAAATTAGCAAGCGTACGAGGAAAGCGATTCAGGTTAGATCGAGCGTGAAGAGCATAAAAAAAGGAAAAAAATGGCGGTCAATCTATAGTACTAGATGTAGTGCAGCAAACCGCACCAGCACGGGATCATTTGTTGCACGGTAAACTGTTTACCGAACCGGACGAGCATGCCGATAATCGAAGCGGTAGGATGGGAATCCTGCACCGGTCCAGCCAACCAGCTGGACATGGTTTTACAATTTTCTTCCAGCTGTGTGTGCGTGCGTGCGTGTGCTTCGAGCGGCAACACCGGAAGCCACGTCCAACGCGTCGGCAAGATGGAAGCGAGCGAACAAATAGGGCTGCAGCATTGTTTTGCAAACACAAATAAAAATGGAACGGACACCGGTCGCAAGTGCTTGGGTGATGTTTTATTTTTTTTTCTTTCTATTTTTTACATGACCGTGACATCCCGGAGGAAAATGGAGAAAAATTGTATGTCAACCTATTTCTGGTACGGTGTTGTTTTCGTTTTGTTCCGTTTTCCGTTTGCACTTGGTGCAGTGTGAACGGGGAGCAACTTTTCTGTGGATTACCTTGCAAAGCGAGCGAAACATAATTTAAACTTTTGCCTGGCTTCGGAATACCCCATTTCCGGGTTGGATCTGTCTTGGTGAATGTGCGTGCTGGAGAGAGAAAAATAAATAGAACTTTTTTTTACTTACTTGTTTACTTGGTTTTCCCATTACTGCCACTCACACTGTACAGTATCGTTGCAATTTAAATCGGCCCCATGCGCAAAACGGACCGTTTGTGGAACCGAACCGGAGGAACGAAATTAGCGGCCAGCAAAGAGAGCAGTGCGATGAATAATTTATGAGCTTCGATTGTACGGTTCGGCGAATATTCGACGCTTCGCCACCTTACGCCCCCGGCTTCCGGGATTTCGGCGATTTGACCTTTGCGGTGGACACGGGACGGCTTGTCAATGCGAATTATGGACCTTATTTATGTAGTGTGGTGGATATTTTAATGGAGTGCTATTTTCGGATCGCTGCTGATCTCCATCGGAAGCTGTTCCGGATGCAGCGGCTGCTTTCGGGGGATGGAAAATGCTTCTCTAGTGCTTCTTAGTGGTGTGTCACTTCTTCCCTGTGTCATTCGTTTGGTAGTGGGCCGGAACACTGTGCGGCGTATAAATAGTGCACTAGGGAAAGAAATTGTGTAGCAAACAAAAGGTTTTTTTGGAGAAATAATTACGAAATGTATGAAAATCGAATAAAAAACGAGCAACTTATTGAAGTGTTTTGTGTTTTTCTTTAAACTATTCCAACTTTTAAGATGATTTACAGAACAGTTTGGATGTCGACTACATGTCGACGAAAGTCGACTTACAAAATTATCTCACAAAGAACAATTCTTAGTATCTGTAAAAATATAATTTATTGCTTGAAGAATCGTATAGTGCGTATGTTTGCAAATTTTCTTCAATATCGTACCTCTCTAATATCGAAAGAGCCCATCTCAACCCAGCACGGAGGAAACGATTATAATTTTGCAAACTAAACCATATGGTAATCTTTTACAGCCACTCGGCGAGAACACCAATAATTCCATTACCTTCACCGCTCGAGCTGTTTATCTCAATCACGAACCAACTTTACAACCTATGTCGCATCATCAAGGGCGAGATGCACACTACACGTTGCTGTGCGCTAATATTTATGGCACCTTTGAGCCGGGTCATGCTTTGTAAGTGCATACAGCAACAACAACAACAAAAAAAACATTACAACCCGGAACCATTTTATACCTACGTCGTTACGTGCAACATGTAAAATAGCAAAAAAAAAAAAAAAGTGGCCGCCTTTAAGTTGGGGATGGTAATATATTCATCGCTTCACGCCTGGCGCCGCCCGCAGTGTGAGAAATGGCTGCATAAATTATAATGAAACCTGGAACGGCCCAACCATACGCAAGGCTTTCTTTCCCGGAGGGGGTGGTTTATGATACGTAAATAAATAGTTTGAGAAGAAAATAGTGCGGACACGGGAGAAGATGTCGGAATGACGGTGGAATGTGTACGACCATTGTTTAATTACGTATGCAGCATACTGTCGGTGTTGATGACGGTGGTAATTCGATTAGCTCGGAAAACACTTTGTAAAAGGTGAAAATGGAAGGGTAAAAGGGATGTCTCGGATTTTTAAGTCACGGCACCGGATGAAGCTCCAGGATGTCATCGATACCCTTTTTCCATGCGCTCGGGACGAAGCTTCCTGAAGTGATTATAAGTTTCATGTTAAGGTGCGCGCAACAACCAGCACCTGCTGGCATCTTTATCGTCTTCGTTAGGGACACACCAAGTTGAGGCACTTTCTTAGAAAGGTGTGTGTGTGCGCTTGATTGAGTTAGTTCAACGGTCCCGGAGCTTGTCACTGCGTGACTGGAAAATCAATCAAGCGCTCCCGAGGAAGGAAAGGGTCCGAGGTTCCGCCGTTCGTCCACCGTCCGACTTGAAACCTGACGATTGGCATTGTCCAGGCGACGGCGTCCCGCGTTGTAGTGTTTAACCTATCCGCTTGGGTGAAGGTAATTCTTGTCAATCGGGTTTCCGATGGAAATGGCTATCTGAGTTTTGAAGAACGCAAGCGTGGGCAGTGGGAAAGGAGTTTGATGTTCGGGTAAAAAGTCGGACACTTCGATGGACGAATTTATTTTCGTTGAAACACGATATCGGTTGGCTGCCGCTGTTCAGCGCTGTTGCGTCTTGAGTGTGTTTGCTTTGCGTTTGCTGAGTGCTTTTATCGTCTTGGTGCTTGCTCGATAGATTTGGGAGTCTTACGAGTGATAGTGTTATGTTCTTGTTACTTAAATGAGTAAAGAATGTGTTAGGGGAATCGAAATGTTAAGATAATGTGATTGATCATTTTCCTTTTGTATCCTTTTTTATAATAAATTTAGCAAAAACTTTAGTACAAAATCCAAATTATCATATTTATTTATCATGCGCTTATGTTATCCCTTAAAAAGATTAATCATCACACAATCGTAAAAAAAATCCTCAAAGAGAAACAACGCACAATTGCATACATTTAGGCTGGTTGAATGAATCCGCCCCTTAAAGTATACAATCAGTTTTATGATTTCACTTGACTATTTAAAAAAAAATCTTTCTTAGTAGATATAGCTGGGCTTTGTACTTTAACACTTATGTAAAGTTCATTCCTCCATTCAGTGACAATAATATACCTTTGTGTTAATACCTTTTGTGCATCACTAACCCTCCAGCTATTAATTTAGCAAATCAAATCCGACACTTCCTGCGTTTCGCTTGATCTTCGCTCGTATCACTAGGGTCGATGAATTGTGGAGGAAGTAAAAGAAAGCTGTCCCGAATCCAACACAATACGTCGTCACGCTTGTGCAAACGATGATCCATGGACCGGTCTTGAATAATGGCGTCTTGAATGGGGTGGGTAAACAAGGATGCTCTCGTGCACGGATCGCTGAGCTAGCTTGCTACGATGAATCTGGACGATGGAAGGGCAGTGGCTGCGTACTTCCGGTGTAGCACACGATGGTAATGGGTTTTGTCTGGACTGGGAGGAAACGGATTATCGGGCTGGCATCAAAAACCTCAATCCGATTCTAGCCTGAGCGTTGCGAACGAAACGGGTGAAGAATAAAACCGAAAATTCATCCTTTAAAAGGGTTAAACGGATCAGTGCAGTTTGGGGTTTTGGTTTGAACATTGCTGAGAACCATTGTTGAGATTTTCAGGCTTCGGTTCAACACGAAAGTGAACGGTAAAAATTAATCTTTTATACGACCAGCGGCTCAAAGTGCGATTTCGCAAGATAAATGCGATAAATTGGACGGGTTTGAGATATAAAAATTAAAAATTAATCAAGAGTTTTGCAAAAACATAGCAACCCGTTTTATTTTTGCCCAACCCAGCAAGTGCATCGTACGAGTTTTTACCATTATTTCGGCATTTGTTATGATCTAATCAACTTAATGCTTCCCCAGTAGCGAGACTGCGGCGTCATGCGGCAAAGGCGAAGAGCTTTTTCTTAACAGATTTTTAAAATCCCGATTGGATCATGGTGACACACTTTTCACGTTCCAGAACGGGCTCAATTAATGGGCGCCTTTGGGTTAAACCGTCCGCATTGTAAGCACTGGCATCGTCCGTCCCTTGGGCGGCTCGCTCTAGGATGCAATAAATGAAGTTCCGGTACGAGCACGACGCCAACCACGTCCCTGACCAGAGGCAGAAGGTAGTAGAAGAAACCCAGATGGCGTCCGTCGTACTTCAAGCCAACACCAGCGTCTTTCAGCTTAGTTGCAGGAAGCTCGAGGAAATTGAAATTGCACTCTAAACCAACACCAAACAGGCCGCTGGGTACGTTCGTACGTGGCCAAAGGGCAATGCAATCATCGCAGTCACCTGCGCCACTGCACTGAGCGAAGGGATTAAACTGAAGCGAGTAGAAACGATGGTGGGTTGGGGGGCTGATTTGTAGGAGTTTGGAAACGCAGCACGACACGTTTGTTAGACGACCATTGTCGAATAAAGTGGGTTAATACGGTACTGAATTGGGACACAGTGATAGATGATCGGGTCCAGAAATTCGACTTCGAAAGTCGTTAGGTAGTAATTATCGATCGATCGAATCGTCGATCGGTTTACACTTCTCACTTTAATCAGTAAAACCATTCTAATTACAGGGTATCAGTCAGGTGTTGTACGTGTTGCAGGAATGTAGGCGTTATTATTTATTTACCGCACCGAATCATTTCAGCACTGTTATTAATCATTTTCAACATTTTACTATTTTTTTACGGTAAAAAATTGAAAATACAGTGTTTGCAATAATTATTGCGTATTTTTAGACCAATAATGGAGGATTGAAAAAAAGGTAAAAATTCGAAAAAATGATTATATGAAAAAATGTGAGGAAAATTAAGACATTCGTAACAAAAGCAATTATTTACTACACCACCTATAGGCAATTTTTAGAGTATTCATTCTTGCTACGAAACGTACAGTACAAAACCTGTAACACACACATTACAAGTATTTTTTTTCCTCTTGAAATACCTTTCCTTTACCTTCCTCCAACCGTACCCATCGCGATGGGTATCGCTTTCAATTTAATAATTATTTTTCAACCTCAGCTTACCGGAGCCAACATTTTCCGTAGCAAAAAAAAGAAGTAAAATCAAACACTAGGGGCCAACACAGCACCCGAGCAGATGTCAAATTGAGTTACATTATAAAAACGTGATTCCCAAAATTTGCTCCGTAATCCAACCGCATCGCGTACTTTGGTGCGTAATTTTCCCATCATAATCCCATCATAACGCAGCATACGCAGGGCGATTGCTTCTGTGGAATGTATTTTTTTTTTCTTTCGTGGAATGGAATATTTGACGAGGAAGTAGTAGCTCGCTGGCCGCAGACAAGCTACCCTGAAATTGGGGATATAAAAATATAAAAATGGATCATCATCATCTTCTGTCGCACAGTCTGGGCGCCGTCCAGTTTTCAGCAGGCCAAAAGCAAGGGAACAGTGGGAAATGAAGATAGATTCAAGTGACTTGCCGATGGGAGGGTTAGGCGCAAGAAAATGTGAAAGAAAATAGCAAAAAAAAAGCAGTCGATGTTCGGGGAGTGCTTTTAAAGAAGCATGCTTTTCCATGATCGTCGTGTGTGTCTTGCTCTACTCGGCACGGTTTTGCAGTGGAGCGGGATCAAACATCGTTAAATCAACAACAGCATTATTATTATGCTGGCGTTGACAAAATTACGGGGAGTGAGTCATTCCTTCGACGATGGTCGATTGCTTTGAAGTGCACGAAGGCAGCTTATGTGGGTGTCGTGACGAACTGGAAATTAGATCGTCCAACGGCATGTGGGTAGGCGCAATGAACCTAACCGAATGGCCCAGGCCCGAACCCGGACCGGGTGGCCAATCGACTTAGTGGCGCAGTAGTTCCTCGTGCCCTCCTCCATGCTCTTTAATTTAGTTTCGAACGAAAACTTTTCCCATTGAACGGATTTAATGTGGTAAGTTATGTTTTATCCTGCTCTACACAGGAAGCGATAAGGGCGGCTGATGGGTGCTTCATCCTTTTGAAACTGGCCTCACGACGAAGGGCTTGCTTTCGAGTGGGCCGTGTGCCATTTACGGCGGAAGAAGCCGTGCCCGATGAGTGCGTTGAGTGCATAAAATCAGGTTAACTTTTATGGCTTCCTTCGTCTTCGGCTGGAAGCTCTGGGACGCGGTGGGCGTTCTTTTTATTTGTTTGAAATGGGTAATCTTATCTTCATCTATAGCAACTTGATTATCTGACCTGGATGATATTGTGAAAGCTGAGCAGTGCGATGAAAGCTAACAAATGAAGCGTTGATAAAGCGTTTGTGACGTGGGCATTGCATACTTTTAGGCTGAATAGTTCTTGATCAGCCGTAGATGATTTTTCTTCTCTCCTTAGGTAGGAATAAATTGCCTTCATTGGTTCGAGAAATATAGGAAATAATGCATGGCTAGAATAAAAGAAACACGTGTGCCGGGTATATTTCCGGCATAAAAGAAGCGAATTTTTAAATATCCTTTTCTCTCGGTCGCAATCACAATGGACGGATATCTTTTTGAAGCGTTTCCCCTTGGTGCTGCCGAACCAGCCAGATTGTCATAATGGAATGATAAAAATATCGGAGTTTGTTTTATTTCCTTTTTGATGCTTGTTTGTACACCCACCTCGCTGGATGCTTTCGTAAAAGATGCTTCACAAAATTTGGCGTCCCCTTCCGATAACTTCCAGAGCAACTCGTAGTCTTCGATATACAAAAGCTCACTTTCATTTTCTCAACCGGAGCCAGTTAGCGGGAAATTTGTTCAGACACCTGTTGAGTGATACGGCCGCCTAACTAACAGTATCACTTAACTGTGCCCTTCGCGTGCGTGCACCCCACACCCTTTCGCCCTACCAGCTAGCAGCTTTCCAATACGGCAAACACTCATTCGCTGATGGGAAATTGATACCGATACGCCCGCTGCGGCACGGCTTTGGAGTTAGAGTTGGAGGGCCTGTTGCTGTACGATCGATTGCGTGCGTCGGTATGGGAGATAACAGAGAAAAAAAGAGAGAGAAAAAAACACACACAATATGTAAATGGATGAGTTTCTGGAACGAGATTGAGTGTCTTTTTCAATTAATTATTATTATTATCGAAATGTTCATAATTTGTGTCTGTCCCAATGATTCGTTGGGCATAATTTTGGAATATAACAGAAACATGTAATAACACTAAGCCCTAGTAGTTCATATCGGGATACTCAAATCTTTAATCATTTTACACCGAAAACTCTTTTAGTACAAGTTTTAGTACAATGCTTATTATCAATTGTTTACAATTGTTTAAGGAGGTTAGTTTAGTGAGAAGATTACAGAAAAGCAAACATTTCAGCTTCTGCTCACTGTGTATAAATATATAAATGTAGTCTGAAACAAAAACAGCGGTTCTAGAACATTGAAACTTTGCCGAATCTTTGCCGTAACAAGCTGTTGTTTATGCTTTATTATAATTTTACTGCAGCATTCAATCAATGATTCGTAAAATAAACCAATATTCGATGCTCTTATAGCTCATGCTCATCACGTCCAACTTGTCTCTCAAAAACTTATCAACCCGCACGGCCACTGGTCACGAAAGCTTCCACATGTGACTCGATTCACGTTCTCATCGGTGGCGCGGATTCCAGCAGTGTCGAATGCTCGTCACATGTAGTCGCCCACACAGTTTGATATCCAACGTATCCACCGCCAGCTGGTTCGAAGCAAACGTTTTCGATAAACTTACCATAAAACAAACACGAAACCAATATAATATCACACCTCCCCGACGTCATCGTGTAGCGTGTAGCGTGTTGTAACGGCTGGCGATTTATCTCCACGGGTTGTTCGTCACATTCCGTGTGTTATATCATGTGTGTGGGCATTCAATTTTTGCTCTCTTCCTCCACTTCGTTGCTGCTTAGTGGCAACTTAATGCTCAATTACATCGCACGTTGCGTGTGCTCGCCCTGTGCCCGGTTAGCGATAAGAAAGGGTGGCGTAAAAGAAATGTGCTTCCAATAAATACGATCCATCCGAATGATGATAGTAAGCTTGCCACCAAAAGAAGCTCTCCTCACCGCGCCATGCCAGAGCCTGTGACCAACGCCTACCGATAGATCGATTAAAGCATGTCCGGAAACGAGAAAACGAGACGAGGGACCGTCACCGTGTGGTGCGTGTGTGTAAGCGAAAGTGCAAGCGTGACGTGTTACAGCTCACAAAAGTCAGTCCACACTGCCACATCCCCCCTCCCCGGGGGAATCCACCACCTCCACCAGCATGCTTCCGAAATGGATCAATAACTCTGTGCGCTTAAGTAGATGTGAACTTCGGTTCGCAACAAATTTGAGCTTTTTTCCTCGCTTGAAACCATGCGCAAGGGAGAGAAAAGGACGACATGCTCTCGGGTGACAGTACGCGACCATACGGACGAAACCGAACTACACCGACCGGGGGCGGGGGTGAGCTGGCGGGATAATTTCCGGCGTATATGAAATTTGTTAGACCTATGTTTCTTGTCCCTTCCTCACCCGGCTGCCTTCCTGTAATTTTTCCGATGGGAAAAATTTGATCGAACAGCCCGGGGTCGCTGGTCCGGCGGGGGAAGTGATTTGAGCGGTGAATATTTGACGGGTGATAATTGAAGTATAATAGCGGTCCCATAATGGAACGCCAAGGTTGCGGGTTCGATCGTCCGGGCAGTGAAATTGGTTGTGCGACGTTGATGACACATCCACTCCCGGGGCGAACGGAGACAACGGATAGATTGATCGTAGCGACAGAAGTCAATCATGTTGGCGCATTAGCAATACAGTGTATGATTTATCGATCATGAAAATAAAACGGTGTGTGCAAACGTATTATGAAGTGATATACTTTTTCTAAATTATGAATTTTTCCTCTCACTTGCAGATGATGTGGAGGATAGCGACCGGGCGAGTTTAACGGACGACGGACTGCTGGAAAATTATCTGCAAGGAGCTGCTTCAAAGTAAGTACAGTATTTAAAAGTGTTATTGTATTTTTTTAGAATAAATAAATTTTTATTTCCGTAACTCTTTTGGCACATTTGAAAGAAATTTACACACCGAAGATGTTATTAATTTAAAAAAAGTATTAAATAAATTCGATGAAATGAAGTGACATTAAGCCATAAATTAAACTATTTGTAACGCTGATTGCATACTTCAAGGCATAAACATTCATCCGGAATGTATGCAAAAATGAAAGTATCCTACTTTTAGTACAATAGTGTGTATCATGGCTGGGAGGTTTTACGTAGCTCATTAGTATTATTTTCGTTAAAAATGCTTAGTGAATTTGATCTACCAAAGCTTTAGAAGATTGTAGATTTTTGCGTCGTCAGCTAAAAAATAGAAGGCAGAATTGGTTAGGATCGGTTCGATGACTCAAGCGATTTTCGCCAAAAAGTATGAAAACTATATTGGTCAAATTGTTTAGAAATTTCAATACAATTCTCAAACTATACAATTTGCATTACAAAACAATGTTCTAATGCTTACACTACCAATTTCAAAGAAGATTTATGAATTTTAAATATATGGCGTTAATCGTATCTTGTGTGAAAGCAATCCAATGTACCATTTGTGGGCAAATATTTCGTTTATTTTCCATTCTTTAAAATAAATTCATCGGTCATCGGTAACGTAATTTTTCTATTCAATATTTTCCCTTGTAACCAATTTTAACTTTTTAAATCAATTTTTATATAACGGCAACAGCAACACCGGAAAGGTTGTATTTGGGTAGTGTTTTTTTTTAGCGTAATTTCAAAATAAAAACTCTTCTTGATCTACTTCGAGTTCGTACGCGCTCCATATTTGGTGACAGATCTCTTTAAATCCCCTCAGAGTTTGGGGAAAGTTTTTCAATTTACTTTCCATGCCGGTATCGCGTTGGTGCGGAAGATCCAGAGATTTCTACGATATGATGGATCGATTAGAGACGATACGACCAAACCAAACACACTCGAAACAAGCCAGCGAACCAGTGAAAACATTCTGAAGTGGATGTTTCCCAATAAAGTAATAACAGACGAGCCTCGTGGAGCCGTGCGGTCGTGTGGTGTTGATGTAGCGTTCCATATGGCACGTGCGGCATAATAAAATGGACCAGTGTTTCCCCGGCGTGTTTTTGTCGTCGCGTAAAAATGTATACCCGTCACTTCAATCGGAAGACCGCGGGGAACTAGATAGGACGGAATATGTTACGAACCGATACTACAACCAATCCGGTGGACGTGATGAAAATTCCATTTTAGCAATGGAGGGATGAAAAATGGAGCAAAGATGTTTTCTCCCTAGAACAGACACATCAAGAAGACATGACGGCGAAAGTAAAAGCTCGCAGGAAGGAAAAAAAAAATCAAGTGATCTTCAAAAACCGACCTGAAAGCAGGCGTACAGCAATATGAAAACAAAACTCATCGCACAAAGCTGATAATGATAAGTAGAACGACGTATTAGAATGTGTTCTCCTGGGAAGGATGACCATGAGGACCAAAGCAACAAACGTCAATCTCCAAGGACCAAGGCCGACTGGTGACCATTATTCGCTCGGTCTTCTCGCTAGTGTCCTTATCGCTTTGTTGGTTTGCTGCGTCGCTTTTTCTTTTCTTTCCCCCGCGTTTGACAGCGAAAGCTTCAGCCGTCCGAAAACAGATTGTTTCGCCCCGCCAACCGCTCACTCACAGACAATCTGACCTTGGGCATTGGATCAGCTCTGGCTGGAGTGGAGCGTTTTTACTTTGACGCTGCTGCACGGAGCACAAACTCCTTGCCGTAGGCGTACAACCATCCTACCATGCACTTTTATTTGGCCGGCTTCAGTTTGCTCTTTTTTTCCACTTCGCTTTCCACATTGCGCCACACTGTCCGCACTTATTGGTTAAGCTTTTGGGCTTTTCGGTTTACGGGGCTGCTTAATCCAACCCACTCTGGTATTTGGGGATGGTGCCGGTAAAAAGCTGCTGAGTTGTGACACACATGCGGTGGGGGTGGGCACACACACAAAAAAAAAAAAAAAAAAGGAACCATAAATCCGTCTAACGAAGAGCAAAGGCGGCGTGGAAATTGATTGGAACTGACACATATTTCGACACGGTGCTTATCGCGTTTTTATTTGCGGAGTTTTTTTTTCTCGTCCGACCGCTCATGAAAAGCGTGCTTCTATTTACAACACGACCGCACAGGAGAACCAATCTCGGTGGCGGCATTCGCGACCCCGGCCCTGTGCGGGGTGGGATTACCGACGTTGTGGTGATTATGTTTGCCATTTTTATTTTTTTTTATATTTATTTTTATCTTATTTTCAGCTTCACGTTATCATTCCGGTTTCGCCCTGCTGAGCCGGGGCGTTTGGATGATTTTTGCATCTTCGCGTGCTTTCACGTGACAAAAGCATATAAAAAAATGGGAATGCTAGAAAAAAGTGCGCGTGACATACCGCATTTGCGTTAGTCATTTTCCGGTGTCGACACGCGTGACGGTTTATCGTTGATTAATAGCTATTTGCTTTAATCTTTGCGTACTTATTTACGATGTAATTAACGTGTTTTGTGGTGTAGGAATTTGTGCTGTTTTCTCGTTAGCTGGTGTTGCTGAATGAGGTTAATTATCTACTTCCTAAACCATGTTGGGTTTTTTTTGTAAGCTTTAATAATAATAGTTCGGTCATGTTCGGTTATGACTTTTATGCTTATGTAATGAGATACGAATAAATAATCAATCATTTTTGTTCAATTTTATCTTACATACCTAAATAACAGCTAAGCATTTTCACAACAAGATAAAACATATATACATGCGTTGTAGATCCGATAGGAAAGATTAGTATGGACCCTACATTTCCATACTTTTAGGTAGATTTATCACATTTGGGCACATTTATCACAGTAAAAAAATGTATAAATTGAACTTTCAGGCACGAAAATCTCAGCAGCCATTGGTAAAACGTGTCGATTCAAATTAGCAAACAAGAAACAGTGGCGCCACCTATTGGAAATCGTTCGAAGCAACTGTACATGCTTTTGGTTTATTCTTCTCTTCCTCTTTACTTTGTTGATGTATTAAATAAATGATTTGTTATTTCACTAATAAAACAAATAAAATTCTCTCTTTTTTTACTTTGTTCCCAGACGATCTTCCCTGATCCAGGTGTACCGAAGGGGATGCATTCCGCGGGGCGGCAATTGCGACCATCGGTCGAACGACTGTTGCCACAACAGCTCCTGCCGCTGCAATCTGTGGGGCTCGAACTGTCGCTGTCAACGCATGGGTCTGTTCCAGAAATGGGGATAAGCGCTGAACGAGCTGGACCACTAAGCACCCGCCCTTATCCGCCATAAAAAACATTCGATTATGTTTCATTTTTATATCCTTTTAGAATTTTTATGTTTCGTTATATTACTCTGTAAAAAATAGAACAGTAGTGTTTTCATTGGAAGTTTAGTTAAAATCTTCCCATATCCTACAATAGAAGCCGTTTTGTTTAATGTTTTTGTTTTCATCGAAACGCACCCGTTCACCTTTTTACCGGTGGTGAATCGACTCTAAACACGGCATACGGCAACCAGGACTACGCAATCGACCTATCACGGGAACGCGGCTCATCGATCACGAGAAAAAGGATACCACGAAACAGCACATCTGATTACGACACACGGAACTAAACACTTTACGATGCATTGTATGTAACGCGCAAAAAAAAAAAACGTTTATTGCAAACACAAATTACTTCCTAGCTGCTCTGATGGTGAATTAAGGATTTTATATTAAAGAAGCAAACGCTGCATTTATATATATACACATTACATATATATATATATACATATATAGATATATACACATACAAAAAGCATAAAGCATACCTACGCATACGTTTTACGAACTCCTAACTCCTAGCGTAGCATGTGTGTTGGGGAACGATCAAACGGACGGTTCGAGGCACTAAGCAAGCAGACACGCTCCCCAAACGAGCGCCGTCAGGGAGGAAGCAGAAGGAAAATAGGTCCCCGCACATATGTGTGTGACGTGTTTATTTTGTTACAGTCTGTGTTGGCCAACCTGCCAACAACGATACGAAGAAGTAAATGTCCAACTAGTTCAACTGGTTCATGAGAGCTAAACCAAACGTTCGTTTGTTTCAACGCTGTCTGACCTTCCCAACTTGAAACAACCCGGAGCCGGAGGAGGACTCACTGACATCTCTGGTTATGGTGGTTTTGGTGACACTGGTGGCTGGCGAGATCGGGGAATAACGAGGCACTGTTGCTGCTTGGCGAGGGAAGAGGATGCAGTATCCCTCTGAATATGAGAATAAAAACAAAAGAAATATTTAAACGAAACTTTCTAAGCTCTAAGCTTCTCGATGTATATCCGGCGCCCAGTGTCCAGTAAGGATAGGGGGCGCAGTAGAGAATTAGATAAGAGTAACAAAGTGTACCATGATGGGTTCGTGTCCTATAAAGGTTTTGTTTCCTCGTAAATTTGACATATGTATACTGTTTAGTTACACAAGATAGAATCAACATATTTTTGAAGCCCACTTTAACGAAATAGCGTTCAAAAATCACAACTGTATGTTATAAATTTGTCGAAACAATTTTTCGTACAGGATAACTTCACGTTTTGATTGGAGTAAACCCACTTCAAAAAGATAAAACACTATTTAAATGACACGAATAAAAATCCAAACAGACGATGGAATCGATGACAGCTCCGAAAGCAAACAAATCTGTCCAGAGTGTGGTGGAAGCAAGTGTCAAAGGTTGCACTGAAGATACATATGCACTTTGGCGCTAGGTTGGACATGGAAAAATACAGTAGACATAAATAGTTCAACGATGTAAGATTTTCCCCAAAGTTGCTCTGACGAAGCGATAACGAAGACCTGACGCTACTAACTAGACGTTAAAATGGGAGGAAGAGAAATTACTTACGATTGCACACGCAACAGTATTTATCTAAACGATAACAATTATACATACACCTTCCACAAACACAATCAGCATATTACGAGACGACTTAATGTGCCCCTCCCCCCCTCCCCTGCCCTGTGTACGTAGTTGGTGCCCAGCCACACAAGAAGCCATACACAGCAACACGCGCAGATGTATACGCACACACAGAGGCTAGGACACGTTAGGACGCAAACACAAGTTGACGTTGCTCGAGTAGTGACGGGTAGTGGACTGTGGCTGTCAAATGTCACCGAAACGCTCGCCACTGCTCGAAAAGCCCATTCTGACAGCTCGAATCTGCTCGACGCACGGTAGTGTATGTGCGAGGCAGGCAGGGAGTGAGAGGAAAAAAAGCTCTCGAAAAGGTAACGTTTCTATGGTGACAGATAGTAGTGCTCTATGGATCGCGAGCGAAGCGAGGTGCTTTCGTACCGTCTTTTTCGCTCTCGTTGGTCAGAGCGTGCTAGAGGAATGTCGCTCGATTGCTAACTGCGGTGACAGCGTTCCAACGACACAACCATCATCGCGTGTCGTGACGGTGGCGAGTGGTGGACCGTTTCCCAGCCTTTCAAACAAACGAATAGTAAAATTCACCTCCCGTCACCGTTTGGGGCGATCGCGCTGCGGTAAGGTGCACTCGTGTTTGACGTTTCTGCGTCACCAGAAGATTCAGGAACCTTTTCGAGAGGACGTTTTTTTCAGGTGGATGTAACATTTTTAAACCCCATTTTATTCCCGCTCCAATGTTTCCCAACTGCCGCATTTGCTGACCGATTTGTAATTATACCAGCTTCTCATCGTTCTTCCCTGCACCCTGTTTCCCTCTCAAATATCTGGAAGAATCAGCTCAGTGTCAGTAGAAGAATTAATGGCACTGTAAAAGCGAGCATTGCTAGCATTGTTACCACCCAATGAATCAGCCATCAAAATAAAGATAAAGCTTAGGAAGATTCGAGCTGTACTGATACTGAAGAGGATGTGTGGATTTGGATTACGAAATCTTTATTTTTTCGACGCACCAATTGTTTTAAAACCGCCAACCCGCGGCTGTAGAAACGGTGCGTCAACAGCGTGCCGAAACCGAAAAAAAAATCGTTAGGGAGAAAGAGACAGAGAAATAGACAGCAGTGCAGGAGGCTAAAGAAGAACTAAAAAACAGAAAATATCGCTGAAACGCATACCAAACAACAAGGATGTACGCGGACGGACGGACGGTGGAGGCAAATGATGATGGGACAGAATAAAACAATATACAAACAAACCAATGCAAAGTTAATCACACTGTTAGACACTGTTGCAAAATCATAAAAAACCGCTCTTCACGCTTTTCCGTTCGTTTTTTGTTTCATGGGATATGCTGGGAAATTTGCCTTCAGTGCCATACGAAGAAAACGCTTTAAAATGAAAGAAAAAAAATTAAAACAAACAGTAAGTAAGCTTAGCAAAAGATTAAATTAACATCAACTGACCCTAAAGCGTCTGGTGCATTGCATCTCCAAACTGCGTTAATCATTCTTTACAATTATCTCCTTACTCAATCGCCATCTTTACCGGGCACTTAAGTGCCATCGCCGTTTCGTGCACTATCAACACTAACGTTGGATGAAAGTTTTCAGTGTTGAACTCCCCCTTTCTACGACGATAAAGCACCATTACCGGAGTGCGTAATGGGATCCGGACTGTGGAAGAGTTTCGCTTCCGAATCGGCTTATTAAAGCGAAAGTTTTTCCACTAGAACGGGATGAACCGTTGAGTGGATGACAAAGCGCTTTGGATGGAAGTTTGCAGCACGTTGCTGACCTGACATGAATGCAGCAAAAAAAACTGTGCATAATAAAAAAAACCTAACAATTTCTAGATAGTGTACTTACGGTTTGCGAAACTCGATAAAAGTTTGCAAGAAAATGCTGCGAAGTTGCCTTCCTGCTTTTGACGTTTCTCAGAAGCTTTTGAATATTCATTCCCGCACGCAGCCTTCTAAAAGGACGCAGCCACTTTCGCATGTGCTCTAGCATTGCATAGCTTTGGGCGTAAATGAAAATTTTCGCTTGGGATTGTCGAACTTTCATCAAATCAATAAAATCAATCTTTATTCTCGTTAATAATACGCATAAAAATGTCAAATAAAACTGACACTCGTATATTCAATTTATTTATCAATCAAGAACCATTTGACGAAATTAGCCCGTTCCCCACCGTGCCGCGATGATTTTTTTACAGCTGGAAAACATCCTGCTAGCCACTTTCAGCCACTCGACACTCACAGTGGGAGTTGTTTTTCGTACCGCGTTGTTTTTTTTCGCCCAGGATAACCGGATTCGCAGTTGTTTACCGTTCCTGCAAGGCGCGTCAGAATTCGCGCTACCATTTTGCTTGATTGATGGAATCGGATTTCATTTCATTCCGCGCTCGTTTGGTGGGCACAAAAAATACGAAACGATTGTAGAGCCATGATCGATGGTTTCGTGCCGGTATTCGTTGCTGACACATCGGTTGAAACTAATTTTTGGGTGGTAGGCGTTGCGTGTGCGTGGGTGTGTGACAGCAGGCATCAATTTCTTATCTATTTCCCAAAAGACAGGAGCGGGAAATAGTTCCTGGAAGCTTTCTCCATTCACTTGCATTCGTACTGGGTTTGACATCCTGTTGGTTTGTGCGGAATGGTAATGATATTATGGTGTCCTTGAGTTATTTTTTATTGTTATTAGAAAAACGATTTATATCTGTTTCCGGACCAAATTTTACGATAAAAATCTCATTAGTGTAAATAATATTATATATTGAAAACCCTTTTTCAAAGTAAAAGAAAAAGTCAACAAAAACGATTATAATGTTTTATAGGTTTTGAAAAACTGTGTTGTGTTCGTCAAATGCCACCGGAAAAGTCTATTAGAAGGATGATTCGGTTCAATGACATGCTGTCGAGTATTATTTTACAATATTGCTTGTGAATTCAGTTCTATGAAAAAAAAGGAATCCAATAAACCAATGCTTTCTCTCACGACATATTGCTGAACATATGTTTGAGGTTTGTGCAACCGCAGCAGCAAACATTTACTTATTGCATATTGCGATCGAAAGCTATTGCTTCCACGGCAAAGTTTACTTCCTTCTTTCGATCCATTCCTTCCTTCCTTTCTCTGCACGGTGGTCGAAGCTAGCGGAAATGGCGTATTACACGTTGAAAGGAGTTTTAATTGCATTGCCAACCGAACAGGATCAGCAAGTCAAACTTGAAGAAGAAACCCGCAAGATGTTGCATAACACACCCCGATCGTTGGTAGTGCATTGCACCCCGAATCCCACGAATTAGCAGCACGGGCTATTGTTGTGTGTCGTGGTGGTACGTTCGGTTTTAATTTGCATACCCTTTTGTTGGTGGCAGATAAAATTGTGCTATAAAAAGAATGCGGTCGTTAATTCCTTCTAACACAATAGAACGCTGCCGCTGCGCTGGCCGCAACAAAGGGAAATCGGGAACTCAAAACGGGAGCGAAAATTAAGTGCAATTTGCTATTGTTGCAAGTTTCGGCACGCCTGACGTGTGCGAAGATTTCGCTTTGGCAGAAAATCGTGCCGCAATGCGAATGGTTTGATGGGT
>JXWZ01005618.1:0-17328 GCA_000956215.1 Anopheles farauti No. 4 | reverse complement strand
GCTACTTCTAATTGATTTAACATTGGCAAAGAACTAGTTTGATGAAATTTTTAAAAATTATTCGTTAAACACGTAGTGAATTTTGTAATTATTAATTTATGTTTAAGTAAGAATATTGACATTAATTATTGTCTCGTTCATATTTGTTACTGTTACAAGAATATTTGTTCTACTTAAATCCTTAATTATCTCAATAAACACGTTTTAGCAGAAACTGTAAATAACACTTCTACGATGACTGTGCAAGCAGAAAAGAGTACTCACAGCACATCGTTTTATTTATCTTTTGCACATTCAAACGTAAAACTGATGTCATTATCTGTTTTTTGTTGCCTCAAGAAGTGAAACATGATTTCCAACAAGTTTTGCTTTGCTCATAAAAACCTGTTTGAAAGTGTTATGTTGCTAAGGCGTTGCCAAGCAAATAATTATGTTCCCACGAGCGAATAGGTTCAGCTTGAACTTTTTCCCCTTTTGCTCCCAAAAACGACAGGTATTGACTTTCCCTGCCGTCACCGAATGGCGCCAAAGCATAAAATTGTCGCTCTGTCAAAGGAATCCGCGTCCGGGGCATGATCTGTGAGCGAAGGCAAAAAGAATGGGTTTATTTATAGATCAGGAACGTTGCGATGGAATCAGGCGACACACACCAATTCCAACACAACGCAAAACAAAAAACATGCAATATGATCAAACAACGTAAAGCGGCATGCTGCGGTTTGCGGTCAAGCCACGTCACGTGCGGTTTTGAAAATGAGCTCGTTATCGTCATACTTCCCAAATGTGGAAAATAATATTTGCGCTCGAGGAAGGCACTTTTTAATGCCTGATTAGCAACATGATATGTTTTAAATGTTCATGGTCGTGAACAATGGAACGTAACCGCCGAAACGATTACAATTATTTATATTCAATCATTTCAAAGGTACATCAGGTACCAATCGTAAACATTACCTAGCTCACTTTTATTTACCGCCTTTACAAAAAGTATTTATTTGCTAAACAGATTATTTTACAAAGTATGTATACAAAAAGTATTACTATAAAACATATTGATACATCTAATATTAATATTAGTACTAACATCATTATTTGAAAAGTAACAATTCTAAAGATTAAGCTTGGACATGACCACAAATAAATAGATTAGTTACAAATCTTCAATATTTTAAGTGTAGCTTCAATATTTAAACTATAACCAATAAAAAACAAGCCGACAAAAACAAGTAAATCCATAAAAACATGCTGACTGTGTTCCCACGTTGAATCTGTTTGCCTTCACAGTACTAAAGTGTGAAATAAAAACAGAACACTACGTGCGAGAAATTAATTGTGTGTAGGATTACTGTTGTATTCTACCATTTCATACTTGTTGCAAATCAAGTGGGAGGAAAAAAACGAACTACTTCCACTCTCCTAGGACCGTTAAAGGATTCGTACGCCTTGGAACGTGGTGTTACGCCGAAACCTCATTGCATTTAGGCCTTCGACCCAAGCTTAGTCATAATGTTGGAAGCAGCAGCTACGATAGCGAGGCCCAACAACATAAGCCAATGGTCGCTAGCAATACAGAATGCGTGTGTGTTGCGTGAACACTTCTTTCATTTTGCCCGTCTCAAAGGACAGTTTAAAAGCGTTCTCTTTTGATGTTAATATGTACTTTTTATTTGTTTATTTTAGTGGTACACATGATGTAGTTGCAGGGATGTGGAGGAATGTCGATGTAATAAATAGCATTGTAAGAATGTTTAACTTTTATTCTATGTGTTTGATTATGATGTTATACTTATTGATTTATTCTTAAGAGAAGTATTTTACTAATAATGGAAATCAATAAGCCTCGCACATCAGGTTCAAACTGTATCATTTTCATAAAATATGGCATTAAAATGGACCTGAATAAAATTGCATTCAATGTTGTTTTAAGCCTTCTTCATGGTTTCAGTAGAAGTGCATTTTCATAAATATAAGCAAGAAGGCATTTTGCATGGGTGTTTAGTCAATGTACGAGACAACAGAACCAAAGCAAAATGCTACCCATGCGCGGTTCAATGAAGGGCAATAAATATAAAATGATTGGACCACGCGTCTGGCTGTTTTATTTTTTTTTCTTAATGCTACACTAGACACCGTGCGATTGCCTGAAACGCTTCGCTCCATTCGTCTGGGATTGAGAACTGCGTTGGCTTTTTTGTTTATCGTTGGGCGTGTGATTTTGCGTGTCGGTGAACGTGCTAAAACAGGGGCCAAAATGTAATTTTATACACGCTATTTAATGGTTTTAATACTTGGTCCAACTCCACTTGCAGAACGTAATATACCTATTCGAGAAATTCGAGCAAAATACTTGAAGACCTGGCAATTTTTCATCAATTTATTTTGTTACGATATGATCAGTGCTATCGCTACGTAATAGGACATTCAATTCTTTGATGTCATTCATTTTTCAGAATATATAGGATATACTCAAGTCAATATTATTATAGCTTAAGCTGTTTATGATTTTAATTTAAGATTTAAGGCTAAGCTTAAAACATTGAAGACACATTAACATCAACATATCTGATAAAAAATTATGGTAGGTGGTTTCATAAAGATACGTAGCATCCAAACGTTGCTCTACATTAATTAAAAAAAACTTTACTTTTCATTCAATACACATGGTTCTGCTTATTCCCTTTAATCTGTATCGAGTCAAGTGCGAAATTTTTCACTTTACGATTGAGACTTCCAGTCGTTTTTTTGTTGTTTTTGTATATTTTTCCTTCTTACTCAATCTGTCAAAACGTAACTAATTAGTTCCTTCGGCATGAAGAACGATAACAACCTGTCGTCGTTGTCGCCGTCATCATCGGCGTTGCAATGCCAAGGCGGCAATCGGAATGCTGGCCGAATGATTGTCGCCCATTGGAAGTTGAGAGGCGTTAGTCGACCGGCGTCTCGGCAGCCAAGCCCACGGGATGAAACCACGGCCAAACACCTTTGCGCGAGGTACCAGCGCTGCTCCGAAGACTGCAACTTTTGCCAGAGAAAGTTTAACGATCGCTGATCTTCATGACAGAGGGAAGGGGGACGCATGTTAGCCAAGGGGTACTTGGCGCCGAGTGGCCCACCACATGACACTACTCGCATAGTAAGGCGAATATCGCGTTCGACAGGGTTCGAACAGGGCCCACGCGTATCGTTCCTCTCATGGTACCACCGGGGGCCTGGAACGTGGATAATGGAATTTTTGTGCTGCAAAACGCTTGCCTTTATAATTTGCACCAGTTCACCATTGCAGAATCGTGAAGTAGGTGTTGCATTGCAAATGCAAATATGTTGTACCTTTTCACGATGGGATCAAGTTGTTGTTACATTAAGATGTTCTTGAACTAGAGTATTATTTACATTTTACACCGGATAATTGAACTCAAATTTGACTTCGACTCAATCATTTTTGCTGTATGAAATTTAAAAAATGACAAATAATTCAACAGGAATGGTTCCCTAAAAAAATATTTTAAGCATACTTACGGACTTGTTCAGTATTTAACATTAGTTTTTGGAGTTTACAAAGTTATATCATTTGGGTGCGTTATATAAGCTGTAAATATGAATCTCGTGCAGATTGAATTATTCATATAATGTAGTGTTCGCTATTCGAGTGCTGTACATTGTTTTTTTATTTTGCCTGAACCGGAAGCCTGGACCCTAGACATATTTTCCTATGCAGCTTTAAAACCGATACAAGGTTGAAACGAACCGGCATTTTAAGCGTTTATTTTCTGTTCAGAATCATTTCAAATTTGTGGATTGTCATTTTATCATGATATAATTTGTGAATTGTCATTTTATATAAACAAATAACATTATCATGATAATATTTATATATTTTTAAGATAATATCTTTAATTCGTACAATTTTTTCGAAGGAATTGTCACGCTTTTACCATGTAGCATTCGTTTTCTCTTTCGCCGCTCTACGAATGTGCAATCCCGAGAGAAAGAGAATTGAAATAAACGATAGAGAGAGCGTGATTAAAGCGAGAGATTTTATGCTCTCAAAACCGAGCAGTCGCGAGATAAACGCGAGAGAAATAGCGAAAGAGAAGGAATGTTTCGTTATGCGACGGTTGTTTATACATTTTTCTCTGTTACACCACAACGGGGAATCTGGAAAACTGAACGAAACTGCTCCATGGCCGGTCTGCGCGTTAGCGGCATGTTTGCTTTCGTTTAGTTTCGTTTAGTTTTTGGAAGCGCCGGGCATGCCGTGTCGCTCGTAGCGCGGTTGTTCGATTTCCGGGAAAGAATACGCGACTGCGGGCTCGTGAATATCGTGCACTATTGGATCAATTGCGCTGGCAGTGAAGTTTCAAGTGATCGTACGTGCGTAGAATGATTTTTGCATCCTAAGGTACCTTTATAAAAATGTGCGTTTGAATTTGATATAGTTCAATGTGTACCTAGTGTGATGTGTGAAATCAATAGATTGGCATATCGTCAAGGTATTCTACTACAAGAAAAAGTGTGATACTCAGAAAAATATTCCGAAAATAATTTTCATGTGCCACAATAATACTTGTATTGCTAAACCCGAAATACACCGTGTTTGGTGAATGGGCTGTGCCCCCCCGAAGGTGATACCGTATGGTATTGGTAAAAAGCTACATGTCGAGGTAGATCCCGCTTCCCAGAAACGCATTTCGTCAATGTGAACGGAAAATTCAATCCACGGTTGCAATAAAATGCAGTTTTACGACATGAATGCGTTCCTCGAGCGTCTCCTCCCGTTCTACCCGTTTCTTGCTTCTGCTGCCGGTGTGCTCCAATGTGGCCTGCCGAAAAGGAAGGTTATTAATAGCCGCATTTTCTACGGAGCGCAGCACCGTGTGCATGTGTTCGCATCGTCTTCGGGGAATAGTTTTTATTAGTGGTAAATGTGCGTGCGGTGCCGTTGTGTTTGTGTGTCTGTGTTGCTAATGATTTAATTGCTTCAGAAGATTAGTGCAATAAGCGCGAGTGATCACGGCAACGACACAAAAAATTAATGAAAACCAAGCAACGAGCAATTTATGAAAAGGGCACGGTTCTGAAAATATGCCCAGGGCTGCTTGCTGAGAAGCAGGAAGAGAAATTTGCATTTTAACAGCCCCGTTTGAATCTGATGAAATTTCTAATCGAAGTAGACACATCGTCTTCGTAGCCGTGTCGCGTCGCGGATCAGGCGTTCATTACGCGAAATGCGGAAGCGAATGGAATCCGAATTCAGTTTCCTGTAATTATAAAGTGAGCAAGTGTGATCTTTTCATTTCATTGACTAATCATGTAATTTTTTTGTGATTGTGGGGGGAATTACAAAATGATATAGTGCTGGGCGCGATGACAAAAATCATTCCATAAAATGGGTCTAACCCAAAGCGTAAGGATTACCGATTCTCTGGTTTTTTGTGGTTCAATTTATTTTTGAAATGTGTTTGTGTGTGTTTCTTTGTGCGTGTGGTCGGTGTATGACAATTTATTTCCATACACCTTTCGTAGTGAAACGATAAGCAGAAGAAAACAAGCCAACCCCACACACATACGGCAACAACAACGGAAAGAGAAGGCCCTTTCTCATAAATCAAAGGATTTATCAGGCCAGGGGCTCGCACGTCGTACCGAATCTCGTCGGGCACAGAGTGTCAAACGTCACAAATCGTTAAATCATGTTTCATCGTGTACCCATGCGCCTTCGATAGACCGAAAGAGAGGCACGTGTTTAAGGCACCCCTATCCTAACGATTTTGTGCAAAATGTGTTTTTTTTTCTTGAAATTGAAACAAAGCAGGCAGATCCTAGTGGCTTGAAAAGAAATGGCATGGTAGATCCACAACTTGTGTGTGTGTGTGTTTTTGTGTTGTTTTTTGTTTTCTTCTCAAACGCCGGTACACACTGTATACGCCGGACGAAAATACTGCTACAACAGTTCTATCGTAGTCTATCAATGTGATTGTAGGATCGTTGTGTGCGCAGGTTGTTTTGCATTGCATTATAAAAAAAAAACAAAGAGAGAAGCTGCCGACAGGGCAGTAAGAACACAAAAAAAGCTGAAGTTAAACAGTGGTACGAAATGCTTTTATGTGACTATTTATTATTATTGATGGCGATTTATTGCACTGATGGTGGTGGTGGTGTTTTTCGGTGTAAACGGTGTCATATTTTTTCGCCTTTCGGCTTCGGCATCGAATATTGATGGGTGTGTATCGTGTATGATTTCTTCCTCAGTGTCTACCGTGCCCTAGCCCATTTTGTGCATATTGTGACCACTGGAGTGCAGGGTGTCGAAGCGTACGCGTGCATTTTATTGGGGTGTTGTGTATTTTTTGGTTAGATCCTAGCGGGCAAACTTTCGATATATGCAGAAGAAGCAATTTTAGTACTTACTCGGTTTTCATTCTCAATCGTAGCACGCACCTAGTTTATAATATTTCAAGTTTGATACTTTCACCATGCATTTAAGTGATTGCTAAACATATGTATATAAAAGTGAATTAAAATATTAAATTGGTATTTTTAAATATCAATGAATGGAACATATATTTCAACCCGTGCAAGTCCTACAATAATATGAAAAGTGTACTAGAATATTTAATTTTTATTAAACCTTAAACCGTGTATTTCAACTTCATAAATGCTCAGAAGAAAGATATTGAACATGGCTGAACTTGGGATAACAAATGTGAAAATTAGTACGTCATTTGCAAGGGAACTGAGCGTCGCAACCGTTGCCATTTTGCGCCGGGCGTTAGTTGATACGTATTCGGAAAATCAATACCCGGTTTTAGCTAAGTGATCTTCCTTCAAGTGGTCAAGTGGATTAAGATGGTAAGTGACTGATGGCTTCGAGATGATTTCTATTTTTATTGTATCGATCAAATTCTTCCCAACAAAAACCGATCCTCATCAATCAAGCGCTGTTCATTACAGCTGCTTCATAATCAAAAAGAAAAATAACGATTTTGATCGAAATTGAAAGCCCTTAATGTTTGGGTGCGTACTGCTTCTCTGGGGTGTTTTCTTTATGCTCTTATGAATATTAAATTTTGTAGCGAGCGTCTATTGTTGCGCGAAAATTGTTCACCTGGTCCCGTTTCAATCAAAATGTGGCAAAAATAAGCTCATGGTTATTTACTCATCGCTTACAGCACTCTATAATTTAGATTTAGATTTGAAAGAAGAAAAAAAGCAAACTCGATCCTTTTGTGAATCGATGTAATTCTGGTTTAGCTATTGGATGTTCCAATAATACCGAAGTGTGTTTGTTTTTTTTTTCGCGTGGAAAGGATGTTTTTATAGGCGATAATTTACGGGTGAACGTGGTCAGCATGCAACATTACATTTACTTAATGTTCAACCTGTTCACTATACGGAGATGAAACTACCTTTGACATACCTATAATAAAGTTGAAAACATCGTTGGATACGAAAAATCGTTAGACTCTCTAAAACCACCACAGATGCCTCTAACGGAAGCGCGGACGTTGGAATATAGTAGAAATAATAAAACGGTGTTTCGTTTGGTGTCCTGCTGTGTTTGCTCCTGCAGACACCACCAGACATTAAAGCTTCGATGGCTTTCGGGGGATTCTTTGCCAAACTTTACGATACCTTTTCTGCAACCGAAGCTGTAAAAGATACCGTCTAGCAAGAAGGGTGGAGGCAAGTAGAGCACCCATTAAAAATATCTTTCCGATGAGACCGATGTATTCTGTAAACCAGTGAAACACTCCAGAGTGCGATTCTCTGCTAGGACCATGTTCATTAAAATAATATAGTATATTTATGCATCTTCCGCTTTGCTTCCATATTGTCCATTCCATTCCAAGTGATGTTCTGAGTTTGTCTAGACGGGTAAATGAGATGAAAGTTCAATTCCAGTATATTAAAATCGGAAATAAATTTACACCAAGTCCTTATACAGCTGGGCAAATTTCTAGTAATTACCTAAGCAATATAATATTGAAGCCCTTGAAAGTTTGTGAATTCAAGTATCATTCTATCTCATTTAGTGTTCGTGTTGCTTGTGGACTATTTCCTGACAGGAGCTGAATAAAATATGCTATGTGGTATTTTAGCCTCTGTAATGTATATTTGGTTTACCGAAATGTAAGCTCTAATGTACACCTCAACACAACACCCCTCTGCCGTAGTATTTCTCGATCCAAACCACAGCGATGAATCCATTGGGATTTGTATGTGGTAGCGTAAAATTCATCGACCGAAAACCACGATTCAGCAGCGCAAACCCGAGGCTCTTGCAGTGTATCCTGCAAGAAGGGAGTGCAACGAAAATTTGGTGGCACAGTAGGGAAAACTTTTTCCTCGGCCCTTCAAATTTTAGTTCCGGTTTCTTGCGGGGGTGAGCTGTTGCTTGGGATGGTGGACGAATAAAGTGTGTATTAAGCCCGTCCGGTGTGTGGATTAACCGCATACACACATACACCATTACTGGCATAACAAACCAGAACTTTCTGGGGAAACGTTAAACCCTCAACCCGTCTCTAGGGATTGCGTCTACTGCTGTGATGTGTTGGTGTAAGTGTTGGGTGGGGCAGGATCTGCCTTTAAACTGTTTCTTCTGCTGGTTGTGGAGCGACTAGTTTTCCTGCCTGAGGCGAAATAAAATTGAGCGAGTAATTTAACGAGGGTGTAATGCATTCGACTATGACTGTATCGTTTCTCTGATGGGAAACATCTTTCCCGCCATGAATACTCTGAGGGAAAAGGACATTTACCGAATTGTAGCATCGCATTTGTTTGCCATTAACCTGAAACTGATAATATATTTAGTTAACGTTCTTTCGATATTGAGGAGCTGTATATTTTTGATGTATCTATTCTAAACCAATGTTTTCTTGAGGTGAACATCTAAGACTACACATTACTACACGAGTGCCACAGAGTATTGCATAAAAGAGGCCGTACAACAAACCTTATGAAACGGTTGTACGTCATTTTCATTGCTGTTACTGTGGTATTGACCCTGGTCATTGATTGATGGATTTTCAAGTTTTTTGATACATTATTTTATGTATCAAAACATCATTTATACTTCAACATCATTTATAAGTGTAAGAAATCACTAAAGTAAATATAATTTCAACAATGCCTGCCAATATCTATATAATTCAATTAGTTCTCACCACCGCTGTTTTAGAGTAATACATCAGAATCAATTTACACTTTATAGACAGAGCTGCCCACCAACATGGTTTGGTCACGTTTTTTCCGTCATCGCAGGCACGTGTCGGAAAATGACACAACTAGCAACAGCAGATGAATGTCTGAGAGACTTCGTCATGATTTGATGCTTGTGACAGAACCGTAATTGACACATCACCCATCTTCGGTAAAAAAGAGCAGCGATCCGTTAAATGAAACTGAGATTTCACTTTCTTGCTGTAATGTGCCTTGTATTTGGATAGGGTCTGTGTGTGTCATTTATGGTTATTTTCCAATATCACAGTCGTCTGGTATGAACGCGGAATGCACGAGTAATTTCAATTCATTACCCAATGAGCACGTTTTCATCATTTTTTTTAAATAAATTGCTAAGCTGAAACATCCTCAAAGTATCTTTTTTGCTGACGGCTGTTCGTGCAATATTGTATTACAATTATTAAATAATACGAAAATTTCGCTTAGTAATATAGTAATTAATGTTCCAATATTTCTATTCGCTTAAACAAGCTCTAATTGCCTACACAAAACAGATTTCAGTACATTCCAAAAGTTATATTATGAAACAGTTTATTTTTTGTATGAACGAAGGCATTTCAAGTCCAAAACATGCCATTGATCCTGAAGAAATGTGAGAATGGTAGTTTTGCTTCTTTATTAGTATTACTGCGAACAACAATGGTATATTTGTTCCCTGTGCGCTTTTGTTGTACGAATGCATGATTATAAAAACATGAGACTGGTGGTGTCTTTCCCCTTACAAGAAAAGTGGATGTTATAAACCCTCGTTTGTCGTAGGAATTGTTCATAGGTTGGCGTGCGCGCACTAATGAAGGAATTAAAGATTACCGTTTTGCTTGAAACATGAAACTTTATCACAGCCTTGCTCCCGGGTGGCTGATGACGATTTGATGTCTTAGTCACCCGTAAACGCTATCGCCCGTTGTGTAGGATTTCCGGAAAAACTTTTTACGGCACGCAACCATTTGTAACAGAAGCGAAGAAGTGTGTGGTATATTCGATATAAAAAAAGTTCCTCAAAAAAAGTGTAACGACCAGTGGTCGATAACCTTGTGCACGAGTGGCAACAGCATTATGGAGGCGGGTTAAATGAATTAAGGGTTTGTTTGTTTTGTATAATCTGTAAATAAACTCGATTTAAATTTTTGGATAACCATACCAATGGACGGAAAACCAGCGGTAGTAGCATTTTTCTATATTTTTGGTTTAGTTAAAAATGTTACACTAATAGCAATTTAGGTTTATGAAAGCAATCGTATTTATTGATTTCATTAATAGATATGAAGATATGGAATCACATTCAACATGTGGAAAAAGAACAATATTTTTATTGTTGAACCCTCAGAAATAGCGACTTTGGTAGAACGAACCAAATTTTGTCAAAATCGCTTTGCTCCGTGTCTCTATTTCAAATTTTTCATCTAGTGGTTGATGCTGTTCAACGCATCGTCTCTTTATGCAGTACGGTGCAACAGCTGTTCTTACAACCATGTTTTTTTTTCTTCCTGTGTGTGAGTGTGTAATGTCGAGGGCGCTTACGCCGCGTGCCCCGAGGCCTTTTATGTATGTGTAACCCTGACTCTAACTTCATACCGGAACAGTGCAACATATGCGCGTACCCGTAGAGACGCAGGCAATTCGTCCCTCCAAGCGGCGATGTATGTATTTTTGTTCTCCTATTGAATTTTTGGTCTCCGTTTCTTCTTACCCTGTAGCATCGTTGGAAATTCGATGCCGTTCGAAAATCAAAGGTGCTCAAGCCCTCTGCACCATGAAATCCCCCGGAGAGAAGAGGACCGACCAAGCTAAAGGGAATAGAGGGGTTTGTATGCCGGTGTCCCTTAATTGAAAGCCACACACTATGGTCCTATGTGGTGGTGGTGATGATGGTGATGATCCTCGGGGTATGCTTTCCGTGCAGTTGAGGCTGTCGATCCTCCAAGCTACCTGAATAGATGGGACGGGTAGAACGAATGGTTCGAAAAGTGTGATCTACTGTAACGCTGTAGAGGATACAGAGGAATAGAGATCGAAAGCTATCAGAAAAAAGGGTCCGACCGTATCCGAGAGTCCCCAGATGCGAACGCTTCCGATTCCTCATACATATGATGCGTGCCATGGGCCTCTGTACCAGTTTTTCTGTTTCTTTATCCCGCTCTACACGTTCCGTTATTTATCTTTCCTTTCATTCTAATTCTCATTGAAATCAGCTGCATTCTACTGTAGAACTGCAGGTAAAAATCGAGGGAGAGAAGGTAAAAAGCAAAGCACACACAAACAAAAAATCCTTCTATCGGTGCCATTTATTCCAAAGTTATAATTTTACCCAACCTATGGTGAGATGAGGGAACATCACGTTTCATCTCGTTCAACTTGGGAGGAAAATTTGCGTGAAATTACTACTCTGCTTTGGGTTGACCGGGATCGGCGTAGAACAAAGCGAAATCAGAAGCTTCCGATTTGTAGATTTTTTTTTTAATTAAAAGCTGTCGGATTATCTCAGTTGCGCATCAGGTAATGTTTTAAGTATTTTTATTATAGAGGTATTAATTCTCTTTATCCCATGGTGACAGTCATTTGGCTGGTGTTGGTTCAAATTAGTTTTGCTTAGATATCCAAACACTCCATTCAATTTAATCGTAAATTCAAATTTATCTTTTAGTCGCGGAATACTAAATGCTTCGCAGCTATCTTAAGCGCATTCATGCTTCATAGATGTGACGATGTACGTTTCTAGAAAATAGGGCATGGGCCCAGGAAAATGTTTCTAAATTGAACATTTTTAACATATCCTATTATTTGTAAAAATGTGATATCATATTCGAGGATTCAGTACATAACATTTGGTTTCAGTCATTATTTTTTCTGTTGATTCAAATTTTCTAAAAATAAAATAAATCGCAAAACTGATCTTTACGACATGCAAGAATAAAACCGAGTAATTCAAAAAACATAGTCAGGAACACATGGAGAAAATTGGGAATAAGTTAGACAAAGCTTTGTTATTGAAATAGTAGGTTGTTAGCTCGATTTGCATTCAATGTGTCATCTTGGAAAATTCATTATGTTAGTTTCTGAAAGGTCAAAACAGAAATTTCCAAGAAAGGAAATTCTTGCATGTAATAAAAAGGCTAATAAACCCAGTGTGCGTATAGTCATACTGGGTTTGTTTACTTACGATCTCTGTAATAAATTTGCAGCATGCTCGAAGAGTTAAATAGTAGCATTAGTCATACGGTACAAAATTCAGATGTTATCAAATATCAAATATTTTTATAGATATATTTGTAACGAGGGAAAAATAAGATAGACACGTGCTGATACTACGGTCAGTTAAAACTGCTTTCGTTATGGTTTCGTCCCTTACCTCCACGCTTCTCAGATAGGCTTGAATCATTTTTTTTACAGGAGAGATGGCTCTTATTAGATGACTTCATATTTTTTTACACTCCAGCAAATACAGGTTTGTTTTTTTTTTCTAGTGTTTTGAATGAACACGAATGAGGCACCGCAGAATTCATGCATAAATAATTCTGCCGATGACCAAGATGAGTTTTGTACGGCTTGTTTATATATTTAGCTCACCTATTCCAATATGATTTCAATTCTGTTACTGTCAACCAATTCTTCTGACAATTCTTATCAGCTTGCTTGAATTAGGAAACTTTATATCGACAACTGCAGTTGATGCCCCAATAAAACTAAGGCAGAACAGAGCAGATGAGTACCATCATACAACTTTGCTAAACGATTTATGTTTGTAAAGCCTAAACACGTGCCCAGCGCGTGATATTGCACGAGAACGGGGGAAACGGGTGTCTATCAATGATATAATATCACCCAGATCAGAAGGGAAAATGAAAGAGGGAAGAATGTGGTATACACAAACGTAGACTTAGTTTAAGATTTGAGCAGACGTACGATAGAATTAGGAACTAATTGGCTCTGCTAGGCAATTTATTTATCTGTTTGAACACGCTTTTGCCGATGTTTGTAGTCGTCCTGTCATACAGATTTTTCTTCGCAGCAAATGGACGGTAATTGGTGCCATACCTATTAGATAGCGCACTTTCATGTAATGAATGTGTAGTAAATTTACGGGGGAAAAGTTGCCATTTATTTGATACAATTTGAAATCTCTACAATGTTATGATTTGCCATTGGTAGATTCATAGAGAAATGTCTGCTTTTCTTTATTTACCCGTTATATAATTACTAAATATATGTTAATTAATTCTATTGTATTTAATTTCGATGCAATTTAAAACATATTATTTTGTTACATTTGTATGGTAACGTTAGTACTCTAACATTTGCACTTTAAAATAATTGTAAAGTGTCGTCCTTTTTCAATTTCTCTAACTTGTCAATGTCAATAAACATTCTTAAAAAAAAATAAAAATAATGGAAACATTCTATCATTTGAACATGATCGTTTAACAACGCATAGCGTCTGGTCTTTCCTAGCGTTATCATTCTTTTTATTGTTTTACAGGAACATTACACGTTTTGAGTGCAAACAACATTGAGGTAGCTTTGATTTTTTTTCTCCACAAAATTAGATATAAACTAAAAAAATAACGTGCAATCAAAAATAATGCACACTGCAGTGTAGGTAGATCGAAACAAAAATAGTTTTCTTGTCTATGTTTATGACATTGCTTGCCTTCTTTTCCTGCGCATAGTGGACCATCTATTGATTTTTATGTTCGTGTCTATTCTAGCGTTTCCTTCTATCAAACAGATCTTTTGTTTGTGCATGTCCCCTTCATTCTCACACACTTGTTTGTCTGTAGTTTCTACGGTATGAATAGAAGATGCTCTTCAGTGATGAGCGAGCATCTGTGGTCACGTGACTTCGCGCCATGTCTCATCTCTCGCCTTGGGCCTCCAGAAAGAGGGAGGTTAGCTTTAAAGTGAGTGAGGAAGGGGTCCATAAGATTGCCTTCGAGAAAGGTAGGAGTAGTAAGAAGGAGCAAAGTTAAATTGGAGTCTACCACAGAGAACCGGTTCATATTGTAATGTTTTTGTCCCAGTACACATGCATTGGCATTCAAAACAAAAACAGAATAAAAGCTAACCGCTCGCGTTCTGTCGAATCGTTCACCGGAAAGAAGGCACAAGTCTGGTCGACAACGATAGCGACGAACGTTGTAGAAGTTACCTATGTGTAGCCCTTTAGCATACTTTAACTCCACAGGCTTCTTCAAATCATCATCCACCATATGGTTTAGTGGTTTTATCATCGTTTTGCTCGTTTGCTCTCGTTTCCTTTCGTGTTTAATATTTCTCTTCAGTTCGAGTCGTTCCGCTTACTCGTCCGACTCGCTCCACAATGCACAACCTTTGGTGCTTTTATAGTAATGATATGCTTAATGTATGCACACAGCCAAACCGAATGTGCATATGCGACTTCAGTCCCAGTCTGAGTATTGTTACCGACACAGACAGTTTCAGGCTTGGGTATCATAAATGAATGCATGAACCAAAGAGAATCATGAGCATTTTTGGTAACAAATAAAAGCAATGTGTGAGCGTGCGTTTATGCTACTCCGTTCATGACCATGAAAACTTCTCCATAAACGCATACCAAAAGCAACGATTGTAGCAAAAAGCAATATTTAAAAAAAAAATATCGGTTTCTCATATTATGTTTTGCGACCAGCCGTCGCATGTTTTGCGAAGAAGAAACACCAGCATTATATGTTTGATACGACTTAAGGACGGATCAGTTACGGTAGCAGTTGATGGTTTTTGTTGTGTTTATATGCACCCAGCATTCGTATTATGCCTACAGGCTTCTTCAGTAAGTCTGTGCTGTGTTTTGTACAGTTTGTTTGCATTGGAGCGTGCTTCAAACTTATTTTTTTCGTGGATCTCTCTTCGTCACGGTTTGCCATTTTTTGGTCCCTCGTGGTATAATTCTTTTTATCCTTTATTAAGTGCGATGATATGCTGCAACAAACGTTTCGGATCAATTACATATATGGTGAGCATGGTCGCGGGAGTTATAAAATATATGCGCGATCTTGAAAGAGGTGTCGAAAGGAATTTAGAAAGGGGTGTTTATTATATAATGCGAGGGTTTGTGAACTTTCGTTCGGAGTTCGTCCGATTAACACATAAGAATTTCACTTGAATTGAGAAGAGAGAAATGATTGCAGATATAAACCTTACCATGCCTCAATATTAAAACGTCTCGTGCAAACCAGGTTATTACGGTATAGTAAGCGTTTAGAATTGATTAGTTATTGAAATTATTTAGTATTTAGGCAGATAAGGAAACATTTTAAAGTAAATGTATAAATTTATTGATTAATTTTGTATGTAAACATTTTTTTTTTAATTTTTCGTTTTTCTAAACATAAATAACTGTAGTTTAACATTGTAGCCCACCGATTTGTTCGACATTTCGAACAATGTCTTACAATGCCACACGTTTTTGTTGTTGTAAATAGTTGAAAACCTAGCTATGCCTGATTGATAGCGGCGCACGATGACGCTGAACTACTACTTCACGATGATGGTGTGTTCGAAAGCTTCTCTGGCATTACATAAATCCAATTCAACGGCAGTGGCTTCTTGGGATTTTAGATACGCCGTTATTAAGTGGGTAGAGAGCCACGAACCGCAGAATGAACTCAGTGGGATTTAATCGATGGATAAAAAAAAAATGCTAAAACCTCTTTTTCACGATTTTTGCAATGCTTCCCCAGGTAGCACCGAATGTTTGCACGCGAACGTAGGTTTAGGGAGTTTACGGGGTGTGGTTGTTTGTAAACAGCGAGAGCAACATAATTATTATAATAATCAAATGATTGTAGAGCAGAAAGATGTTTCTATCGTAGGCATCAGCACAGAATTCGGACCACGCAACGCTAAATAAAAGCGATGCGGTTGGTGGTGGGAATGGATCGGGATAATGTTCCATCTCACCGGGAAACTATCAGTAATCATCTCGGATTGTGGCTCTTAGATTATTCCGTTGGCCTACCGTGTAGTAGCAAACCATAGAAAAGAGCTTCGAGCAAGTTGATCGCGAGTGTTGTGTGCACACTTCGTTCGATGGTCCGCAAGCAGATCAACCAGACCAGACACTTCCTCTCATATAATGCTCTATATTTTGAGCAAGCATACCAGATTTGTCTGTGCTTGTTGTTGGGTGCTTCCTATTCGTACCGTTGGATATTTCTTTTCGCTTTATTTGCTGCTCTATTTCGTCATTGTGGTCAGGTCAGTCGCACCATTAATATCTTTTGGGCCACCCGATCACGACATCGGTTCCTCCTCTGTCTTCGATCAAGCGCACGGCAAAGAATGGAATAATCTGGCGAGACACAGGGTAGCTATAATTTAGGTTGAACATAATTTTTGCTTTATGCCATGGAATTTGTGCACTAATGCTTTTGTGTGCTGTACGCGAAAGAAAACGAACAGCAAAGAGGGAGGAGGATATTGCCGCGTAGAGGACCGAACCGCGTTTTCTACCTGCTTGCACCAAATAAGGGATGAAGCATGGCAATGGTTTTTAGATCGATTTGGTTATGATTGAACTTTGCATACACTCGCGAGGCTCTGAACGGGTGCTTGCCTCCGTGCGCGAACCCGATTTGCTTAAGTGTGACTATTGACCCTTTGCGTGTGTGTATTGAGCTTTGCAACGTGTGTTGGTCGTTGTACGAGCAGTCGTTGGACTCAGAAACTGCGACGTTTGTGGGTACTTCGGACTGGAGAAAACCTTCCCTTTTACCTACGGAATGGAACATCCATGATGGCACGATGCTCCGATGAGATGCGCACTGCAAGAACAATGACCATTTAAGGAAGAGTAAAGGGATTTGTAGCTCAGGTACTTTCAACCGCTGCATGAAGTGGTGACGCATCGAACTCGGTCGACCGGTGGTCGGCAAGGTAAGAAAAATCCAAACACCAGCATATGCGGTATACCTTACCTTTTTCACTCTGCCTGTGCTTTTTTCGGTTTCAGTGTTTTATGGTGGCAAATGGAATGTCTTGCAGTTCGTTTCGTGTTCACGGTTTATTTTATACTTCAAAGCTCATTGACTGTCGGTATCTTCTTTACAGACGGAGGAAGGCGATAAT
>JXWZ01005613.1:0-12103 GCA_000956215.1 Anopheles farauti No. 4 | reverse complement strand
TAGGCAGATGAACGCAATGCCCTCCGGATCTTAGCGTCACAGCGACCGGATAGCCCGTCCAACCGACCTCTGGTACAGGAAGAAGCTACACCTCATCGGGATCGTCAGGATGCAACTGCGTAGATCCATCTCTGGGCCAAGCGTCCCCTGCGGAACGATACCATTAACAATGACGCGTGGATCTGCGCCGTTGTCACCATCCTTTTTCCGTTCCGCCTGAGACGTTTGTTATTATGCGCCCCGTTGTGACGACCCCGCCACAAGCCGCCATGTTTGGCCCGATGCTCGGTGCGCTAGGAAGCGGATATTAAAAATAATGACAATATTTATTTTTAAATGTTTTTTACCCAATAAATCGTTAGACCCTTCAGCAGTTCGAGCCGATCCCTTCGGATGCAGGGACACTTTTTTTTTAGCTTCCAGCTTCATGTACCATTTGACTGATGTGCCTTGTTCCCTACTTACGGGAGGAAATTAATGCCGGGGTGAAAGTTCTAACACTGTCGAGCAATTGGCCAAACCTACCCCGCGACGCACACACGCCACGCACCAGCGAAGGGATTTTTGATTCCTCAGGGGTCCCTTGGAAGAGGGTGCCACATGCCAAGCATTACATGTGTAGTTGCAATTAACGATCGACATTGTTCGAATTGTGCCTCGATGTTTTGAGCGTTTCTCGCATGATTTCATTTGAATGAAAACAAAACATTTTTCATTCTAGCCGTCGAGTGGTACATCTACACTACGGATACAATCAAATGGCTTTTTTTTAGTTTCATGCTGAAAACAAGGCTAATCAACTGAATGAATAAAGGAAAAAACACAGAACAGTTTTGTATAAGGTAGTTGTCTTTGAACCAACCAAACCAAACGGTGTGCGTCTTTGTTCTTTTCATTTTTCAAGCACATCCTCACGCCACTGAAATGAAGGCGAGAGTTCAATCATTCGATGCATATGGAACACAACCCCTAGCCCTTTGATTCAGCTGTGGAACCGATGGTCCAAGTTAAACAAAACTCTCTCTTCCGCTGCCTCTGCCCCGTTCGAACGGCAGCAACCTTTCGGTCCCAAAACCATAAAACTAAACATTTTCTTCTGATCCATCACGGTCGTCCTTGCTGCCAAATGCCGATACTCTGGGAAAGAGGGCACGTCGCCCCAATTTCAGTCGCACGCATGAAACCTGGGACCTTATTTATAGCAATTACGTTGCTAATCTAAATCAAACGAAAAATCAGAAACAAACCCGCACCCCGAGCTATAACCAACCAATTGCCAATATTTCCAACTTCGGAAACGAAATAAATTGATTTCGATGCCAGCCAGCCAGCATGCAGCAGCTGCGCCTGGAAAAAGGCACGCGATTGTGACGGAACGTCTTCACATTGCCTAAAGATCCGGCAGCCTGTGCAAACCGTCTGCGAAAGGCTACATGATAAAACAGTAGGACACAAACCCTACACATCCGACGGTGGAGTTGAAGCACACGTGTACGGGTTTCTGCTACCCGGAACCGGGAGGTGATAAACGTGATTTTCATCACAAGTGACCAACTGTGGCTGACGCATACGTGTGCGTACCTGAAAAAGTTTCAAAGATATCCTTCCGGCGGGGATACAACGCCACAACACATTGAGCCCCGGCTACCCCGTTGGACGGATAAAGCCATTCGGAAACGGCTATTGATATCGTTATATAAATCACCATCGTACCGGTTGCAGATGTTTTTGAAATGGATAGAAACAGAATGTGTCAGAATTTGTTGGATAATATTTCACTCCTCTAAAGAAAATGCTCCCAAAACAAAACGGCTCACAAATCACACACAATCACAAAAGATGAAAGATCAAAAGCATGAAGCATGTGATAAAAATGTATCCCAAGAAAGGTAAACGGTGGTAATTTGCGAAGATGATTAAATATTTAAAAACGTACCATTTCCCTGGGAGTAATTTAATTTTATGACAAATCCGTTAAATGTTCAAGTTGTTTCACGTCTGTACGCAGAACGGAACATAGCCACCCACCTCCATCCCACATTTTTAAGCAGCCATTTTTCTTTCGTTGCAGTCATTATCGAAAAGTAAAAGCAAACTAAAAGCTTTTGCAAATGAGACGACCGATGAATGATGGATGCTCCGTCTAAGTCTACCTACGCCACAGGACATGGTATGATCGGATGTTTGTACATGATTAGGCCCAAATTAATAATTGATTCGCCTTTTTATGTTTCCAACCCGGTAAACAAACTGTCCTTTTTGAGGCCTAAAATTAACGTGTTTGATATTGCAAATTTGATATTTATGTGCGAAGTTAAATGAAGCTCTGCTATAGCAGTCATAACATTATACATCCTCACTCGATGCGTCAATATCAACTTCATTTGTTTGTTTTTTTTTTATGGATATATTTCATCGATCTGTTTCCATAAACATTCCTAAGCTAGATAACACGCTTTTCCCATGGTTCAGCAACCAATCACGTTTGCTCTCTGAAGTCAAACTAAGCCCAGTTTGAGCAAAACTTGTTGTTTCTATCTGTTCCAACTTCATTTATAGTTCCCCGTAGACTGTTACACTCTGTTAACATTTCCCAAATGATTCACGCCAGCAAAACTAAGTAAGAACTATAATCCTAGAGTTTCCAAGCTACCTTTCGAGTCACTCTTGTATGGAATATTGTTGCATTAGCCCTCGAAGAAGTTTCGTGCTTTAAGAGTAAGTTTGGATACACTTTTTCTTCTGTCTGATCATGCTTGATTTTGTGTAAGTGTTTAATTTTAGTCGTCTTATCAAATTTGTATGTAGATAATATACCAACGTAGCACATACTCACGAGGTTCGCCGTTTTAAGAAAACATAGGGGATGTTTAGTTAAGGTTTTATCTAAATTAAAATTATAAATTAAATTAAATAAAACATGTGTGGAGTTGGGCGTAAAAATACGACCAACGATCTGTGAATGTATTCAGATGAGATAAAACCTCAAACAATAACTAAGCAACGATGGGCGAAATCAAAGAGAAACGATGTTGTGAAATGAAACTCAAAAACGCAGCTGGACGCATTTTGCCACAAACAAATCATTCTCAGTCGCCCCGCAGTCCGTAGCAAAACTTCTGTTTCTAAGTGATTTCAATGGAAGAAAATGAAAACCACACCGCGATATCCCGCATCCTGTTATTTAATTTGAGCCACGCGGTAATTCTACATCAAGATTCATTAATCAACCTCCAAAAAAAAAAACACTTCGCCCTTAAGGTGAAAGTGGGTATATAAGAGGGAGTGTATACAAATAAATGAAAACCCGAATGATTGAATGAATCTGCAAGAGGATTACGACACTTTTCATTTCACGTTGTTTATTTCTTTCAAGAAAGATATTCATCAATCTGTATCAAATTGATCAGTTTTAGAGTTTGCGTATTTTAAACACATGGTATGAATTGTTACATATTTCATCTATAGAAAATCTGATTTGCGTAGATTTATGTATGTCACTATTGCTATATTTCGAAAGTATTGCTGTTTCCATCAATTTAATGGAGTAGCTCTCAACATACATCAAAGTAGAAACTCAAATGTCAATGATGATTTGGGAAGTCCTTCTTATGGTTCGTTCTCCGTACGAACTTCTAATATAGAGTAGTGCAACTTGAAAGCGACCGAGATCATTCTTACTATAAATAAAAAAGGTTTCTTACAGTCCATTGTTAGAAGGTAAAGATGAAATAAAAAATTCCTAGAGGTTACTTCGTGTGACACCTTTTTTGGACAAAATCAAAAACTTTTCTGCGGCTTCAGCGAAACGACGAACATAGGCCTACTGCGTTACGGGTTTATCCAACTTATTTTACAATAATTGTATGAAAGGCAAATCTTGTGAGGAAAATATCAAACGAAAGCAAGCCTGAATACTAGCAAGATGAATACAGGCAAGGCTTTATATAAGATCACAACGAGTTTGGAGACTATTCTTAACCTCTTCGTAAGGATGCTAAGATTTTGAAAGCCTAGACTCCATATAATGTACATGAATTCTAAGTCATGCAATTTTCCGTACGGTAGCTACTCGTTGTACATCTTGAAAAGAATAAACGATACCAAAAGTAATGAATGTTCCATCCGGACCACTTCAGACCACTCAGTGTGACACCGTTAATCTATCATATCCTGTGCTAGACTTCACACGGGATTAACCATTACCCAAAGTGATAATCCCCATTCACACGGCAAAGGTGACCATCACTGCGCCTAATCCGATCAAACCGAACCCAACATCATTGGTTGCCGAACTGTCGCACTATTATTTCGAACCATCGGTCGGACCAAAGGACAGTTTTTAATTCTTTAAAAAAAAATTCCCGTGAACACGACATGGGTTCGGAAAGTAAATGGAAAGGCCACGAACAATATGCATGTTTCTGCTGATATTTTTAGATGTCCTCGATTCATATAGTTATTTTCTCATTATAAGCGCGGGTGATTTATAGCCCCTGCGCTGTGAATCCTGTCAGCAGATGTTACTTTCAGGATTTTTTTTTTCTTCCATTCGAGAGTTCTTCACAAATTGACAGATGGAGCAGGTACCCTGGGTTATCTTTTGTCCTGTTTCTTTTACACATGACATCGGTTTTTTATGACTTTTCTTTAGAATATCTGAACAACGGTGGGTCTATCTTCTGTACATCAAAGCTGATACTTTTTAACTAACATTTTCTTAAGCATCGAACCCATTTTGAGCTCCGCTCAAGTTATGCGTTTCATAATGATACTAACGGAAATTATTTAATACATAAACCGTTTCGAAACTCGCTTCTGCAGCCACTCGTGCTATCAGTCAACCGTATGAAATTGAACCTAAAATGCGTAGCATCGAACATTTTGCGGCTGCATCGGGCCGCATTTGCCGTACCCGGAACTAAATGTTTCAAGGACCCTTTGGCTTTTTGTTTCAGCCGTTTCTGCGTTTCTCCCTATTGTGAATGTGTTGGAGCGAATCTTATACACTGACACACATTTCGCTTCGCTTCCACATGATGCATTATACGAAAGTGCGTTCCAAACGATCCCATTCGAATTACAATAATTCTATCAAGTGATTTTCTATGTATTCACGTGAAACCACGCACCATTGAAGTGCTACTCATTGGCAGGGAATATTTTGTTGGCACAAACACCAACATCGAAGTAAATCTGCTCTGAATTTTATGACTGTGGCAATTTTCTTCGCCCAATTCACAGCAGATACATTTTATTAACAACCTATCGTGTACACGGTTTCATGCACAATACAGGAAGTTTCAAATTTGCAACAATCTTGCGAATTATGGGGGAATTACAGCTGGCGCTCTCCTATGCAGCCTCATATTATTTTCCCGACTGTTTCAATAAAAAGATATCGGTTTTGATTAATATGTGATTCAACCTTTCGATTGTAAATGTGGTCAAGAAAGAAAAGTCAACATGCAGTGTATGATTTGGAGCCCATTTTACAAAAGCATGACATTTTCTCTTCCGCAAGCACAGGTCTTCTTTCAAACTTACTCATTATTGGAATAACATAAATGCCGCGTGTTCCAGCGAATCTTATCTTGATGAATGTTAATCATCGACAGTACGCCATCCATTCGTACCTCTTGATGATTGTTGGATCACTACGCGAGATTAGTTTAGAATCCGGAAAAGGGAAACCTTTCAATTCTAATTGCAATTCAGCCTACATTCCTTCCACCAACCAGAAGCTACATCTGATTACCTAACACTGCAACCACCAATATCCTTGTGCATGCTGCAAAATCTGGCAAACCGCCTACCACGCGTTCGATCTAGCGATTTATTCCCGCTTTATAACCCTAAAATTGGACCCTCACCGGCCGCCGTTTGACAGATACTGTAGCAAATCGAAACGAAACGTGTTGATACTTTGGACGATAGATTAAACAGGGAAACCTTCTCGCAGGCGAAACAGCAGGGGCCATGGGAACTGTACCGTGGCTCTGAGACGAGTAGACCACCGTTGGTCGCGTGTCGAGGTCGTTATCAAACGACGCCGTTTTAATTTGCCTGAAAGAAAGCGTACTCCCATTTCATCTGTGAAAAATTTCAACCCCCTACTATGCGAACGGAAATTTGAAGAGACCTTCCAAGTCTCTTTAGTGATTTATGTGATAAACGAGCAGATTATGTATGCAGCACACAAAGTATACCAAAGTATATATATATTTTTTCTATAAAATTTAATCAAATTCTTACATCAGTAACTAATATATAGAAACAATATATTGAACTGCATCTTCAACAAACGCTTCGGGTCAAACATAACAGATTGAAATTTTATGTTAAAATTAGCTCAAAAAAGTTTAACAATTAAATTATGTTTATGGCTTACAAAAAATTCATCATTTATCATTTTATCGCGTGAAACATTGAAACAGTGACCTTAAGGATGTTATGTTAAAAATGTTGAGATTGTTATTCTTCTATTTTTTATTTTCGTAAAAGCTCAATGTTCATTGAAATGATTAATTTGTTGTTCAATTAATCCTTATCAGTATCATGATACAGTCAACATCAAGACAGTTAAATTATTGGATATCAGAGCATTTTCTCCCTATATTCGTGAAATTTAATTTTATAAACTACAACGAGCTAAACAAAAACATTACCTAATATTAAAAATAAAACTGTTTGACTCACAAGGGTACTCGAATCTTGTTCTTGGTTTTTACTAGGATTATTTCATGGAACTCTGTTTCCTTGCTTCATCTATAGCAAACATTTCGTTTGGTTTAGCAGAAGAACGAAAAACCATACGGCAAACATTTTTTTCTTTCGTTCGTCTTTTGTCAATCAATGTCAAATCGATGGGCTTTCCAATGATAATTCTCACGATGCCACCAATTGGATCTTATTCGACGAGGCATTTGGCTAAGAGATATTGAATTTCGATGTAAGTATGAAACTTTTTTTCGCTGGCAGATGCTGCTCACTCACCGGTTCATAGCCAGCTGTGACTAATGTCAGTTGATTTTTGTTTTCTGTCCAATTTGGTTGAATTAACATCGTTTTGATTTTTGATTCTTTGTCGTTTTTATAAGGATGTAGATTTGGGTAGGATGCAAAAATTCATTTTCATCTAGTATTTAAAATCTTACGAACGATCTTTATAGAAAACAAAAGTTTTTACTGATTATTATAAAAAGTATTATTTTCGAAATTTAGACACAAATAAATATTCTCTCGAATTGTTCAATACGCTACCTTCATTCATTTCCTATAAAATGTACATTCTGGTATGAATAATTCACCCAATGCAATTCGGTGCAAAAGACACATCGTGTACGTGGTTCCCTGTAAAACAAATGCACTGTGCCCTGCATACAACTTTGCTAAAGTGAAAAATAATGAGTTCAACCAAATTGCTGCCAATTGTTATTTTCGAGCACAGCCAACCACCATCCCGCAGGGAATTGGGGAATGCACTACGAAACATGCAAGTGTCACGTAGCAAAGCCAACGAGTTGTCATTAAAAAAAACTCTACCCAGAAGACACCACATGCAAGCGTGAAAGCATCCACGAGCTAGTCGTTTACTCTTCTTATGCATTTATAATTAGTGATAATTGTTGCAAACGAATCGAGCGACAAACTTATTACATTTCACGTTCAAAGTCAGTTTATTTATTAATCGCTCGGTATCTGCTCAGCTGCGTTTAAAATAAAATCAAGAGACAAACAATTTCCTCTTCTGTTGAGTGTGAATTTATGTGACAACTACACTCACTGCTTAATTTGCATTCAAAGTATTAAAACAATGTGAGAAAGTTATTCGTATGTACTACAGTAAAAAAAAATGTCCACGCTTAATGTCAGAAAATCATTACTGCTTTTCGATTGTAATGCATTAATGGGTTTTCAATTCGGATTGTAAGGTTTTTTTGTGATTTGGAATTTAATTTAACATCAAATTAAGCTTTAACTTTACAACTTTACAATGCTTATTGGACGTACAGATGATATGCCAGGGAAAATATCCTATATGCTGAAAGCCAAAATTTGTGACTTCCATGCGGAACACGATTCCGTTTTCGAACGCATTCGAGCGTCTAAATGGATAGAAAAGCAATTTTATTTACAACATTCGTTGTAAAATCGCTTTGTCATACGACTAGTACAAAGGCGATACGTCAATCATTTATTGACAACATTTTGAATTGTGTGTTTTTTTTCTGCTACCGTTTTGATTTCATACAGTGCATTCTTCGAACATTCAAAACCTTGTGAAGTCATATAAATGTACACGAATTGTTTTTGTGAATACCAACACCCAAGATATCATGTTGGATTTACATGTCTTCTGATTGATTCGTCTCAAGTGGCATTACAAACCAACGTTGGCAAAGAACTAGAACCAAAGCCTAAGGACGTTTCAATATCTACGTAGCTTCTAAGAAAGTGAGGCTTACTACATGGAGGAATATCGTATAAATCCATCCCTACAATGAACATTCAATCGCGACAGATGAATTGTCTGTTGTTTACGGCATTATCACCACCGCTATTAGATCGTTTACGAGCTGTCACGATTTGATGCTTGTTCTAAAATCGATTGGCAAATTTACAGCGTCCCTAGGTCAACCAATTTGGAGCGTACAGTAAAAGGGTAGTCTAATACGTATCAAATCAGAATCACCGCGTGTGAGCCGCCTCTGTGCAGCTTAATTTGATTAGCTCACAAACAGCAAATGGGCGGATCACCGAGAGAGATTCTGCACCCTTCCGAAAATCAGTATTCACTGTAATTCACGGCAAGTCGTGACGTTCGCTTTACGTGCATATTTCACATCAGTCACAGCCAATGACAGTGACGAATGCGAGTTAAATCTATTCTAGTTAATTTTGGTACGACGCGAAAGTTGTATTTAATACGCCGTTAGCTTACAATTAGGAAACTAGACGTCACATGCCACTGTTGTTTCCTAAATAACATTTACATCTGTTTATTTCACTATCTACCCTCAAATGTTATGAATAGAATGTTCAAGTCCAACGAAATTTAAATGTTGTGGTATGTTTTACTGTCTCATTTGGTGATATTTGCTTAGACGCTTTTCGTGTAAAAACGTTTAGTCTTTACGTTTATTAAACATTGTTCATTCGCAATGAACAACATTACTCTTTGTACAAGTAATCTCCTACCGGTTTTAATTTATCGTGACTCATCGTTTTGTGTTTTGCTAGTTATACTACTTTTTCGTACATTCATTCCGTTATCCGTTTCATTGAAGGCAGCTTCTAACTAATAATGAAGTAAATACAAGTTATTCAAATACGAAATTGTCTTCATTTCATTTCAATTTTGAAAATATCAGTTGCAAATTCTTATGTATGGAAACAAAGCATCGCAACTTAACGTAATTGCTTCTTGACTGACAATATTTCAAAACCAGCTTAATTTATCCAAATCAAGTAGCTTTTACGATTGAGCATAGCGTTGTTATTGATTAAACAAACCAACGCGCTCATTTGCAGCATTGTTACAGTCCAGTTCATTTCTGGGTTTCTATAACATTTCTTCTGCATGATTATAAAAATACTTCATAGCCGATAAAAAAAAAGTTACTTTAAAACAACTTTCCTTAAAAGTAACTGTAGTTGTAACTGTAGTAACTGTAGCATAAATTTAACGTGATAAAAAAATCGTTGGAAGATGATTCCTACAAATCAAACGATTTAATTTTACTTTCCTTTGAGCTACAAAGAACATAACCTTAGTAACAAGTAACAATGCAGCTCATAATAATTAAGTTTTTTTTCTTTAACACACAGTAATACATCGAAACTTTCCTCGAAACCGAACACTATCCGTTTTAACCGAAACCGCAGTTTACCAATCTTTGTCTTAATGGATTTTCCGAAGGATTACGTTCACCCGGAGCCGTAGCATCTCAACCTTAATTTTGAGTTTCTTCCCAGCATAAATGGTGGTGCGGTTTCAAATTAATTCGAGAAGCCAAACCGAAAACAAGGACTAGGCTTGTTACGATTTCTTGTGGTTTTTCGCTCAGGTCGGTCTGTTTGGTCTATAACAGCATGGTAAGAACCTGAGAGCTGGTTTGATATTTTGAAAAATACAGCTTTTTAACCAGATAGAACTTTTTATAAAATTTAACATTACCTTGTTCCTTCATGAAGTAACTTTACATTTTACTATGTCTGTACGACGCGCATTGTTAAGTTGTTTTTTGTTGTTAGTTATTAATTTATGTAGAAGAATTACAGCTATCGGCATTTTCTTTTGTTACTCTCATCTTTTTCACACAATGTGTCTAACCATCTAAAACCGAAATTGAATTATAAGCTGCAGGGTGATACACAAAAAGCATCTCAATAGCAAGCAGTCACCAAATATGTGCCCGTCGGGATAGGGCCACGGCTAATTGCGGTATCTTCACAAATTGCTAATTATTTAATGAATTATAATCAAATTAATACTCCGGGACGAGTATACACACACATTCCAATCGTAACGGATCTTAATTACATTCCGTGCAACGAATGAACACTCTTTAGCAGTGAAAGTCCGTCGCATTGTGAAAAGGCAAAACTGTTTGTATTTGTTTCTATAAAACAATATTTTGTTGAAAGCAAAACAACACGACAAATTCTTATGAAATCAAAAACTAAAAGGTCTTTCGTTTTGGATTTTCTATTCGTTGTTATAAACAATTAGCAAACTTCAATCAGGTTGGTCAGATTCAAACAAAACTATAAAATTAGCAAGGAATCAATTTTTCACACCAATACTCACATCAAATATTTTTTCCAGCACAGTAAAAAATATGAAAAATAAATTTCCTATCAAACGGACTTTTGTTTCATGTTTTATAAGCGTTTTCCAGCTTGATCTAATATAAAACACATTAGCACTCCATTACGCACGGAATTGGGTATCGTACACAACTAACTGCTGCTGCGGTACCAGGCTAAGATAAATGAATTTTGTTGCTGCATGTTTCGTAAACCGCCAACAACATTGAATCTTCGCGTAGATACAATTTACTTTTTCATATGTTCCGATTCTCACCCTGTACGCCGAGCCCCGACATAATTTACGGACACTCCCAGTAATCACGGAATAATTTATTTTTATTATTATCTCTTAATAATTGCCACTCGTTTTGGGCGGTTTGCCAATTGGCCAAACTCAACCAAACCAGGGAGCCTATGTTGGATGCCTCTGTTGTTCGTTTGGACGATATGGGATCCCGCAGGAACTATTGAAAGGAATGTAGCCAGATCCAGCCTAAGTGAGAGATAATAAAAAAGGAAAGGGACGAGAAATGGGTTTTGTCGGGAGTAAAGAGAAACTTATCTTCGACAAGAAAGACATAGACGCACACACACATCCTGTGGCATGTAATCTTTTCTTGCCGCCTAAGCAAAATGTCTCCTCAATCATTCCAATCGTAGACATGTGGCGCCTTACCCAGCGACAACTCACAAAACCCGTATATATCCCAATGTATCGGTTTTCTTCTGCTGGCCCAGAAGAACACTTGGCTACCAACGCATAAAATCTATCAATGTTTCGTATATCTAATCCACAATCCACACACCAGGCGCTTTGTTTTGATCTTCCTGTTTCACGGTGGGTTTTTTTTATTTAACAAAAAATAATCGCAAAAATCATACACACTACACAAGTGAAGCATGATTCAAAAAAGCTCATAAATTGTGCCATCGAATAGGATGTGTTTTATCGGGTTTCGATCTTAAGTGCGATCATGAAATTTGTTTTGAACAAGACATATTGTGTATAGGCTGCCCTATGCTGTTCGGAAAAAGGAAACAAATGCAAGCACATTAATGATCTTATATACGAATAATAATTGGGCATCCGAACATTTTTCCTGTATGATAAAAAAGATGTTCTTTTGCAATGAAAAGATGGTCTAATATAATTCAAAACGGAAGGATTTTCATAAGCTGTTCAACACTCTTCCGTATTTATTCATATTTATCCATGCATTTGTTCAATTCGATGTTACACTTAAACTCGTTATCCAATCATTGTCTCTCAGTTTTATTGAGCACTAAC
>JXWZ01005609.1:0-14610 GCA_000956215.1 Anopheles farauti No. 4 | reverse complement strand
CACACCCAGGTAGGAAGAGAACCGTGTGTTCGCACAAGCATCGGCAAAAGAAGAAGAATGGTTTAATGTGCGCGCGCACATTAACAATCCCTAGTATGTGGGATAGTACAGTGCTGTGAATGCCTGGACGGGGGGAAACGGTTCCGTCTTGTCTTGTCGTCGTCTTTCCCCCTGTCCAGCTGTTTCAATTTGGAAGTCCTTGGTAACAATTGGGCACGTTGGAAGAAAAGTAGAAATCAGACGTATGAGTGTTAACGAAATAGGGAAGTAGATAATTTGACTGGTAATTATTAAAGGATGGTTATATTTGGTAAGAAGCAGATGCTCAATTTTATCGCTGACAAAGGTATTTTGCCTCCGCAAGTAAGTCAAGTTTCCCTTTTTCCACTGCGCTTTCGTTGCATTCAATTCGTGGATAGAATTTTGCAATTTCTCGCGACTGCGATATGTTACCATATGGTCGTTAGATTGAATCGTACGATAGAACAGAGGGAAGATGTCTTATGAGTGATTGTTTCGGAATGTATCATTGATTTCGAATATGCTTTTGTGTTTCGTTATCGTTATTTGCAGGAAATCGGATGCCGATTAAAGATCTTCTCCAACATACCGCCGCAAAGCACAGACCGGATCGCACAGGTGATAGGCAATGAGGAGCAGTGCCTGAAGACGTTGAACGAAATCATCAAGCTGATCAAGGGCACTCCGATCAAGGGACCGGTGCATAACTACGACCCCCACAACTACGACGACATGTACGCCGACGAGTACGGTGGCTACGGTGTGGGCGGAGGGGGCGGCGGTGGCAGCGGCGGCTTCCGCAACGGTGGTGGCGGTCGTGGTAATGCGGGCGGTGCCACACCCGGCAGTGGATACGACCGACGAGGAGGAGGTGATCGGTTTGATGAACGTGGTGGCGGCCGCTCCAATCGTGGCTACGATCGGGGAAATGATCGTGCGAACCGTGGTGCTGGAGCGGCAGGCGCAGGCGGTGGTGGTGGCGGCGGAGGTGGCATGAGGTACGGTGCGATGCTGATTGAATGGTACAGAATTGTGAAGGATTCGTAATAATGGTTCCCTATTTGCATCCGTTTCCACAGAGACAGGGGGGACTACATCAACCCGTGGGCTAATCCCATCAACGGAAACAACATGGGCGGAAGCTTTGGTGGTGGCAACAGCTTGGCGTTGGGTAGCCTCGGTAGTCTGAACCTCGGCGGTGCTGGCGGCAATCTGGGCAACGGTAGCCTCGGCAACTTTGGTGGTGGCAATAATGGTGCTATGGACAACAAAACCTCCACGCAGGTTACAATTCCCAAAGATGTAAGTTGGTTGCGCGATGTTTTAACGGCATTAAACAACGATTCGTTTGCAATTCTGATCCATTTTTTTAAAATACATTTGTTTCTATCCGCTAGTTGGCTGGTGCCATCATCGGTAAAGGAGGTGGCCGAATACGTCGCATCCGTAACGAGTCGAACGCTTTCATCCAGATAGACGAAGCCTTACCCGGATCGAATGACCGAATCATCACGATTACCGGTACGCCGAAGGAAATACAAGCGGCACAGTATATGTTACAGCAAAGGTATGTGTTTTTTTCGATCTTGCACGCTTTTCAAACTGTACGTAAGATAGTTTAAACATCTAGTGCAAAGTGTTACATTGTTCGTTTCTGCGATGGAAGGAAGGAATTGAGGAAAGTGAAATTAATAGCTCCAACATTCGCTTTTAACAAACAAATTCTCTCATATCTCATTATTCATCCGGTGCTTGAATAACAACACACACCCATCCTACGTGGTCATGGCAGCGGACGCGCGTTTCACATCATCTGGCCACGTAAAAAGCAACACATTGTATGGAAGACTAGTGATTTTGTTGTTTGGCTTTCTGATACTAACAATAAATCTCTCGTCTTTCTACAACGTTTGCCTCATGCTGCGCGAAATATAACGATCCATCACCAAACTGCGCTCTCTATTAACCCATCGTGATTTGGTACTTGTTTGTGGAATGGTTTTTACTACTAAAGTTCGTGTGTGCGTGTTTTTTTTATTGTAGCTACATGTTTTGTTGTGCCATATACTAAGATGGACATACACTTGCTTACCGTATATTTTTAGCGTTCGAGAGAACCTCAGTGGCGCTGGATCGGGTGGCTTCAACCGTAACTAAGCGATACTATACAGCCATCGAGCACCGGGTACGCTGATGCTAGAGATCGTTTTTCCCTCGCGGCAGGGTTCGTTACTGCACGACGGAAGAACGGGAATAGTGCGTATATGAGTGTGTTTGTTGGGTGTGTGCGAATTAGGAACTACATTGAATTTGTCAAGGAATGCCGGTAGGAATAGATGAAGAAAACCACACCCTAGTCGTCGTATTTTCTCTCGCGGGTATGAGCAGAGCAGGGGCAGGTCAGTAAAGGATGGGAGTGATTCTAGCTTTTACTGTTGGGTACAATTTTATCTCAATCGCAGTAACCACATGCAGAAACAGTTTAGCACGTGTGCGCGTGTGTGTGTGTGTGCGTGCGTTTATACACCAGGTTCAGTGACATAATACGTGTACGTATGTTGAAAAAACCAACATTCACGAAAGCATTAGTTTTATCAGCGGAATAGTTTAAGAATGAGGCTGCATTTCATTTTTCCTCACACACGCACACGCACCCATACAGTCATTAACACTTTGTTCCCTCATTAAAAAACATTAGAAACCACAGTAAACCAACCAGACTTACGGAATGCCGGTTGGTTGTGACTCCCGTCAAAGAGGTAACAACAGGAAAAAACAAAGTTAGGTTTTTGCTAGTACAGCACTTTGCGAACCATCTAACCGGTTGATTCGCTTATTGTCAACAGTAAATATGGACATTTTCTTGCGTCTGCCAGGATACCAGGTCAGGGTATTCAGTTTAGTTTTACGTTCACCTCCCCTAGCTCCAGATGATTAGTTTCCAGTGAAAGGAAGATGGTATGTGTGTGTGTGGTGATAGAATAGGATATCTGGCAGTAGAGCAAATCGTGCTGAAGATGGAGGGGTTGCAAAAGGGAAACGTTTTATTTCCCACAACTAAGCAAAATGTTAGGTGTGCCTTTCTTTTCATCTCTTCCCTTCCAATCAACACAATTTCCTGGTAATCTCATGAACTAAAATAAATCGAAATATTCAAAAAGAAATCAATAGAATAAGCTAGGCTGCTCTCATGTCATGCTATCCTTTTCTTCTCGTCTTTCGGCAATTCCTAAGTAGTATTTGGAAAGCACACACTCACACACACATACATACATTACCTACGGTTCCCTCTACTTTTACCTCCTTCCCCCAGTCAGTGCAAGTCTCTCAGTGTCAGTTTCTATCGATAATAGGGGTGCGAATATCGCGATAGCGGCGATCTACCACCCACAACCACAACCAATATGCATTTTTGTCAGATTGGTCTATACTTCCATTTACGATAAGCGGCGATGAACAACTAACACGATAAAATCTACCATCCAACCAGCCATCCAATGAACCAAAACAACGACACATTCACACATATTCAACCACCACCACCTCCGACACTACACACGGAAGCATAACAGCCGTTGCCGGATGCGTTCCGTCTTGGAAAGAATAATCCTTTTAATAAAACTACTCTACTCTTGCGAATACTTCTCCTTACACACACCCAACACCGTCCGTGTGTGGATGTTTGCGTTCGTGCGTGCGTGCGTTGCACTCGTGTGTGTGTGGAATCAGGGAAAAATAGGACCGCCGTTAAAACACACGGTGGCCAGGTGCGGTGGTTCATTAAATGTAACTGAGAACAAGTAAAAGGTACGCATGCCACTTCTCTTTCCCCAAGCATACCAAATGTATTTGAAAGTGCTCTAAACCTCTATACGCTGTTATAAGCGGTAGAAAAGGAAAAGAAAACAAAACAACAACAAAAAACACTGGAGAAATAAATGATTATAGTTGTAGCCTGTAGTACGGTCAAACAAAATCTAAACCAGACTGTGCATGCGTCGTGTGTGTGTGTGTTGTTCTAGAGTTGCTGACAGCGGACACATGTTACAGAGGAACGCCTACTGTGAGGCAGTTATATTTGATGTTATGGTGTACTTCCGTAAAACAAAACCACCAACAGGTAAATAAAACACATTGCGTGCAGCGAATATGCACATACACACACATACAGGATTACAGTATTGGACGGATTAAGGCAGCCATAGCATGGTGTCTACTTTTTTATTTTTGAAACCATGACGATAAAATTTACTGCAATGCAAAAATGAGAAAGGGCTCCAAATGATACTATATAGCTGTTCTTTTAGAAACAAAACGAAAATATGTGAAACGAAAACTCAATAAAACAAATTTTGTTTTGTCACACAGTGTGTTTGTGATCTTCTTCTGGACTACATTTCATACAACAATGTTATTATGTTGGCTATCGTTTAGTTGGCTTTTTAAAACGTTATGTAAAACGGAAACTGGATTAGTGGTGTCGGCGCTGATCTTTCACATGACAGGAGGGGAGTCACGATTCCATTGTGAATGATGATTGAATGATGATTGTGAATGATGATTGAGTGAATGATTCCATTGTGGAAGATGTTCCACCGGGCGAAGAGTAACTAATCAGCTCTTGAATGATTGTGTTGATTGTTACGCAGTGCAATATGAGAACAAGAACGAACTGGAAGGATATAGTCATCAACAGCCTAGCATCCTGCTTTCTTTTCATCTTAGTAGGCGCTACAAACCACTCACACATCTAAATCTCCGATGATGTACGTGTGTGGATCGTATCATGCATTTTTACAAGTTGATTCACAAACCGGTCAATATTAAAAAATTGATTATAAAATATGAATCTCGTTGAAAGATTTGGTGATCGCGCAACTAATGACAGCTTCCTCTGGATTCCGTACCTGGTCTATAATACAAAGTTCACAACACTGCGGACTTTAACTGAGTTTAAACCCATTTCTTTTTTTTGTAGTATACAATATTTTAGACTGAAAAATGAGCCCTTTTCACTTCTTAAAGATGGAAATTCTTAAATTGTGGATTAAATTCTTTGATGCTATGTTTGATTCAATAGTTTGAGTGATTTGAATCAAATAATTGTCAAATCACATAAATAAATTAACATTGATGAATTATTTTCAAACCAACTAAACTTGTAGTATTTTGTGGACATTTGAAGGAAAAGATGTCATGAAATGTTTTCCTTCCTCTTTGTTGTCGTAGCAAGCGAGTGTTCGAAAAAAATATCCTATATCTATTTATAGCTTGCATGGCAAAGTTAACAGCTTATAGTCAATAATTTTTTTTTCACACAAAATTGTGTTGACGTACGTTGCTTTATTTCCATACGTTGCAGGACTGTAGAGACGTTTGTTTTGACCTTGTTTCTTCATCACATTCCTATGTTTGAATTAATACAACAACACAAGTTTCAATTGAGGAAGGATAATAGTAACTTCTATAATTATTTTATTGTATTTCTATCATTAGCAACTCTAAGTACACACCGAGCCCAATTTTCAACAGAAAATTTCACTTCAAATTATTCAAGAGATTAGTTTACGTCGCAGCAGTTCTACTTCTTCTTTTTTCATATTGCAGGATGACACGTGCTTGAGCAAATCAGAAACAGCTGTTACAGGGAAATAAAGTAAAAATACAAGGTAAAATTAAGACAATAAGTAAACAAAATATATGGCGGTGCGCGCAAATTGTACTTACCATCGCGATCACTCTTATTCATCATTAGTGAGAGTATTTCGATCGTTTCATTTTGCACTATTTCCTTCAACACATGTGCCACTACGTCGAGTTCGTCAGGAATGAAACGTTTATGCAGAATGTGTAACAGCTCGCTAAGCATTTCGTTGGACAAGCTTGCACCAAGCAGTTTATGGACCGAGGTTTTGCTAAGCAGCTGTAAGTTAGAAGAAAACAGCAATTTTAGCAACAGTTTTAAGAAAATTAGTCCGTTATATTCATTGATGTTTTCTACGGGTTAATTCGATAGAATGCTCAATAAGAGTCCCATTGATGCTAATTTATGATGAAAATGAGCACGCAAACTAACAAATTGCGCAAACAAACTGGCTGTCAAAAATGAATGCTACTCGTATTTTCAACAGATGATAAAATCACAAAAAATTGGTACCTTAAAAAATGTGTTCCATCGTATAAATGCAGTAGACCAAGAGCCAAACCAAATAATCAAAATAGCATGTATCCTAATTAAGTTAGCATTCGAAACATTCGATATGATGAACATTTTGGTTGTCTTGATTATGAACGTAGTAGGCATTTGAGCTGAGCCAAGTAAAAGGATCCACTGAGTAATTGAACAGGATAGCAATGACCAAGAGTATTCAAACAATGTCGCTATCTTAATAACAGATAAAAAAAGATAGATTTTATGCCATAGTAGTGTGTACTATACCGCTTTTCAACACTTAACACTCGCGCAATACTTACCTTTAAATACTGGTATCTTAAATTCTCGTCTAAACCACTCCAGGTAGTGTAAAACTGAGCACTTGACTTAGGAATAGTGAGAGCAGTGGGAGCCATGGAAGGAGTCGTTGCTTTCTTTGGATTGTTTTCGTTCGTTTCCTGCAACAAAGCAAACAAGAAGAAGCTTGCTAAGCACTCATACACTTAATTGCCGTCGTGTCCAACAATGCTTACCTGGTTGACTTGATTTATGTTCTTCTTCTCTACCTTACGTTGCATTGTCGTTTCGGGTTTTTTAACAGGTTTAGCAGCTTCCTGTGTTGCGGGAGATTTCACCATCGGAGTTGTTTTGTTCGCCGATGGAAATGGTTTCTTCTGTTCTGTTGGTGTCGTGGGCGGTGAGAACATGTTGCGTAGTTTGGTTGAGTTCGCCGGGAACAGATGTTCGAGGTTGGTTTTTTCCTCCGGCTCTATCAACCGCTCTCCGGTGTTGTTGTTGAACATCTTATCGATTACGGCATCCGGTATGTTTTTACGCACCGAGGGCGGAGGTAGTGCCTTATTGTCGATAGCTGGTGGAGAAGATTGTCCCACTTCTTGTATGGGGATCCGCTTTAGGGGCGTTTTCGAGCGAAGATGGGGTGGCTTTTGGATGAATTTGATAAGTTTGGCATTTTTCTTTACCTCGCTCCACACAAAGGACTGCTTGGCGGGTTGGTCGGATTTAACCAGCTTTTCCAACCGGATTAGATCTTTCTCGGCAGTAGCTTTCTGTTTCTCGTCCTTTGTTAGCTCGAGAAACTTTCTGCAGTCCTCGACCGCGCTCTGATAGGCGCCACGTAGTTCACGCACCTGCATCCGACGGTAGTACGGGCGGAAGTAGGTTTCGTCGAGCTGAATCGCCTTGTTACAATCGGCGATACATTTATCGTAATCTTTCAGATTCCAATAGCACAAACTGCGGTTCGTGTAGTATACCGCATCCTGCCCGTAGAGAGTAATGGCTTTCGTGTAGCTGCGTTCCGCCTTATCGAAGTCTTTCCTTGCGATATGCTTATTGCCCAGTTCTTTATACTTGTCCGCTTCTTGCTTCACCAAAGCCATCATCGGATCCACATCCGCTGATTTAGTTTTCGCCTTGCCCGGCGATGACTGAGGCTTTTGATCTGCGAGGCGCTTTTCTATTCTGGCTAAATCCCGTTTAGCTGTACTAAGTTCATTCTCATCGTGAGAAAGCTGCAGTATCTGACGACACTCAGCGGCCGCTTGCTCATTCTCACCCAACCGCTCGTACGCCTGCATAAGACGGTAGTAGGCTTTGATATACTTAGGATCTTTTTCGATCGCTATACGGCAATCAGCAAGACACTCGTCGTATTGCTCCAAGTTCATGTAGCACAGAGCACGGTTGCTGTAATATGCAGCATTGTTTCCATACGTTTCGATAGCCTGGCTGTACAATTCGATTGCTTCCTGATAGTTGCCGAGTTTGCATTGTTTATTTCCCCTCTCTTTCAATACCTCGGCATTGGCTAACATTTTTTTGTCTGCAGCTGCAAAAGATAGTAATATGAATGTATTGAAGGAATAGCACAAGAAGCTGATTATGAATTATTTTACTTTCTCCTTCGCCATGATCCTGCTTTTCCACACTCGCAATGTCCTTGGAAAACTTGTTCATGGACTCCACATCACTTCGCACCGGTGGTAGTGCTTTGGACTGAAATTAAAACCGCAAAGCAAGTGAAAAATACGATTATATTTATAACATAGCGTAATTTTATTTGATTTGGTATGAGTATGCACATAAAACAAACTGGAAAGAAAAGTGGAAACTAACCTCACTATTATCAGCTGGTCGCACCATGGTAGAGTTTTTCTGTTTAATTTGCTCTTCCCAGTCGTACAACTCCTTGATAGATTTCTGAAGTTGGTCACATTTGTTCCGCACGGCAAGTTGTGATTCTATTGAGTCCATTTTGACGATTTTATCTCGCAATTATGTGTTTTGCGTGCACTTCACGAAAAGTAAACTTTTTTGCAACCTTTGTTTATTTCGTAAAACAAAAAAGACAATAAATATTCGAAGTACACACACATTGGAAAATTGAAAGACCGGTCAAGGTTTATGCAAACTTTCGATGATATTTTCGAACAACAACGCCAAGGTGCATCTGGTTTAATAGGAATTGAATTTTACTAGCAGTATTTTTTTTACAAAATTGACAAAAAAAAACATAAGAGATACATTGAATATAATTTTGAAGCATTTCACGATATTTGATTGTGAGTAAAACTGTTCAAATAGAGTTTCTGGTGTGGCAGGCGAATGTGGGCGTCAACATGGCAAGATTTATACAACGATTGTTTATACTGGTTTGTTTACATTTTCACACGTCCACGTCTGATATCCCTTGAAATTTCTGGCAAAAATTCGCTGCTACTACAAATAGTTCGTTGATTTGCATCTTTCAACACTTAATCAAAAGGAGAGCACTTTACGAAAGTGCAGCGAAGGAAATCATCCACCCGGTTCTATTTACTCCTCAGAGCGCAGTTAGAATCGACAACAAAAATGGTCGAACCGACGGAACATTTGCTTGCACTGAAAGGTAAAACCATCCCGGTCTTAAAATGTCCTCTACCCACACTTTATCTATCTCATATGTAACTGACCCTACGCAGTTATGCGCCTGACAAGGCCCACCTTGATCAGTCCCCAAATACTGACGGCCGAACCGAAGGATGTGCCGCAGCATTCGTTCGAGAAGATCCTCCGGAGCGATGCGACATCGGTGGCCGGTTGTGAGACGATTGCTGCCGGTCAGTTTATGCTGCTACCGCAAAGCTTTGGCAATATCTATTTGGGTGAAACGTTTTCCAGCTACGTGTGCGTGCACAACTGTCGAGCACATCCGGTATCGAACGTATCGGTGAAGGCCGACCTACAGTCCAACAATAGCCGCGTGAGCCTTCCAATTCACGCGGACAAGACGGTACCGGTTACGCTCAATCCGGAGGAAACGCTTGACGATGTGATCCATCATGAGGTGAAGGAGATTGGAACGCACATGTAAGTGTGTGGATCTGCGTTTACTCAGCGTTAGAAATTCCATATTATTAACAAAACTTTCCCTTAACTCGGTTTACGCACAGCTTGGTGTGCGAAGTTTCGTACATGACACCGGCGGGGCTGGAAACGTCGTTTCGGAAGTTTTTCAAGTTCCAAGTGGTGAAACCGCTCGATGTGAAGACAAAGTTCTACAATGCCGAAACGGACGATGTGTATCTCGAAGCGCAGATACAGAACATCACCGTCGGGCCGATCTGTTTGGAGAAGGTTGAGCTCGAAAGCTCAGAACAGTACACGGTCGTGTCGCTCAACACGCTGCCGTCCGGGGATTCGGTGTTTTCGTCCAAGACGATGCTGCAACCGCAGAATAGCTGCCAATTTCTGTACTGCATTCGCCCGATTCCCGAGATTGCACGGGATCCGAGCGCACTGAAGGCGGCAAACAATATCGGCAAGTTGGACATAGTGTGGCGCTCGAATTTGGGCGAACGCGGACGGCTACAAACTAGTCAATTGCAGCGTTGCGTAAGTTGGGCCTGAAAGTCGAGCATCTTTGAGGAACTTTTTACTACTTATTTTTCTGTCATTCCTGGTAGGCGCTGGAATATAGTGATTTACGTTTAACCGTCATCGAAGCAAGCAGCACGGTTCGGATCGGAGAGGGATTCAATTTCCGGTGCCGTGTGACGAACACGAGCGAACGCTCAATGGATCTTCTGATGAGCCTGAACACGAAGGCCAAACCGGGCTGTGGGTACACCGGTGTGACCGAGATCGCACTCGGCCCAATCGAACCGGGGCAGATGAAGGAATTTCCACTCACCGTATGTCCGGTGCGCCTGGGATTAATTGTGATTTCGGCACTACAGCTGACGGACGTGTTCACGAAGCGCAAGTACGAGTTCGACAACTTCCTGCAGGTGTTTGTGGTGGACGAGGACTATCGGGAGGATAACTTTCAGCTAGATAAATACGTTCGGTACAATACCAACGTCAGCGCCAGCAACATTCCACAAACGGTTTAAAGTGAAAGTATTCGAACCACACGTATGCAAACATATGTGAAATGCATCCGTATATTTAGGATAGACCGTTCGTTCGGACATTGTCACCAGTATATCTTCGTGGCTTGCAATATTTATTTATTAAGTTCGAGTACTAAAAAATACCACGAGATTCGAATGTGTTTCTTTCCATTTTTTGTTGTTGTCTTGCTGTCCGAAATGTGTACGTCGAAGGATGTAGTGTTTTTCCCCAAGATGAAGGTGAAAGTGAAACGTCCCTTCTCATTTTCCCATCCGCTGGATGGACCACTCTTGTTGGCACAGGGGGCACCGGTTGTTCTGTTTGATCCACAGCGACATGCAGCAGTGGTGGAAGGAATGGTTACACTCGCCCCACACCACCACACAGTCCTGCCGGCCGAGCGTATCCTTTTTGCTCTCGGCCTGACACCGCAGACATGCGTCTGGAATGAGAGAAAGGAAAACGAAGGGAATGATAAGTTTTTTTTGTTCGGCCATGTGGGTGGAACTAATTGTAGGCTGATCGCGTGACATGTACCCATTTGTGGGGCATGTGCATTAACTCAGCGCGTGAAGTCTGACAATGAGTTTTTCAAAAGTAAAAAAAAAGGTCAGTGGCAATCGATACACTGGACATGGCTGAATATTTAATGGCTGAAGAATGAAGCCGATCGATGGTCGGACGCATATAGATTTTGCATGAATTTTGCTTCTTTTTTTTTGTTCTAAATGTCGCCACCGGAACCGATATTTTGTGTGCTAGGGTTCTGGCCATAGTTGCTAAATAGCTATCGTAAATAAATAATTTTCCTATTACATTACATGCCGATTGCCATGGAATTGAGGTTGCTTTCATTCTTACTGATAGTTCTTTTTTTATATATTTTTATGAGTTTCCTAAAAACTCCTTGATTAGTTACCTAAAATCACTTGATTGGGTAGCGAAAATAAATGTAAAGAGATGAAGTTAAAAACTAAAAGGATTTTAAAGTTAAAATAGTTAACACAAAACGAGGCGATCTTTTTTTTTCGATCTTAATTTCATTCGTGCCTAATAATGGCTTTTTAGGTGTCAAATGAACGCTATCCTTTCATTTCGATACATACAATTCCGCCTCCTAAGATTATTTCTCACGATTTAGTGTGTTTTTACGGACCTTTATTGCGAAGGTCTGGAGGAAGAACTCGCATGTAGTAGGCCAACATACAACAATTGCAGTATAAAACACCGTTAGTCAGCTCACAATTTGGTAAAAATTTAATCAATTTCGATCAACAACACATAAAAGCATCCGGTAATAATTGTCTTTAAAGTTCAAATTGTCAAATTGTCTTTAAAAAATATAAGACTTAATTAGAAGACTTATTAAAATATAAATAACATAAAGAAGAAGGAAATATAAATATAGAAGTAATAACCGAGATGTAATATGGCGTTTATTTATATTGCAAATAAAATTATTTATATTTCAAATATATTATATTTAAAAAAAATATATTTTATATGATATTATTGGGACTCAATCCTGTAACGAAAAACGGGAGAGAATTTAAAAATACAAGAAACTAAAGCTTTCAGTATATATTTCTAATATAATAATCGAAAAACAATTGGCTGAAACAATAAAAGTATAATTGAAAAGATAGTTGCGCATGCACTTATTTTTTGTTGTTGCTATTTTTGTTATTTCCATCTCGATCAACTATGACCCCGAAACCGACCGCTGCGGGTGATGGTTGCAGATTCTGTGCGAATGCGCGTTCCTTTTTTTCCACTCTCGCGTAACGAGCCGAGCCTCAATTGCCAATTTATCTGAACGGGGGCACGGCTCGCTACGACCGGCGACCGTATTGGCTGCATCAATTGGAGGGTGGGTGGTTGCTCGCCCGTTGATCGGACGTGTGGCGCCACGCGTCGTGAGTTCCACTCAAACCGGACCTTATCGGAGGGAGCGAAAGATGGCCACCAACGTCAATTGACGGCCGGGAATCATATATCTATCTAACGACGTTCTGATCGATATCGATTGATGGAACTGCGTCATATCGCGACGCGTACGGTACCAAATCACATAAACACCGTGCCACCGGGACAACATTGTCGTTCCTATCAACACTCATCAATGAGTGTGCGTTGTGCATGGCACGGTTTTCCGATAGAACGGGAACGATCATATCAACGTTCGGAACCAACCGGCCCGCCACACAATATTTGGAGGTTGGCGTCAGCGATAATTTAGGTAGAAAAGGCTGTGCTGCTTCTGTCTTCAACGTCGTTGGACTTTGGACTGTTTGAAGGGAGGTGGTGAGGGGGGACATGTAAATTATAACCAATTTGCGATGGGTTTTGAGTGTGTCTCCCCCGAAGGACAAGGTGGTATTGGTTAACGTTATGAAATGGTTGATTAAATGTAACTAGACTGTCTAAGGATGGGCTTCAATGGGGCTTCTATATTAAAATATGATAGATAGTTAGCTTAAATAATACTGTTTGAATGTTCGCAGATCACTCTTAGAAGATGCGACACGCACGCGTTTGGTTTGGGTGAGTAAACTAACGGATTCGATCGCGTGCAGTATATTTAAGTTTTATTATTTTGTGACCATAACTCGTACCATTTCTTATCCTAGATGTAAGAAGGAATCCGTTTATAATAATTCGCACTGCGTTTGCTTGACAATTGCCGTTATTCAATACACCGTTCAACTTTTTTTTACATTATTTAAATTTCAAAAAGTTATTATAGCCATTGTCCAAACCAAAAGAAATGGTTTTGGGTTTGTAAATCAATTTAAAGATGGCAGATAAAAATTCGCTATGCGATTAGTCACATAAGGAAAACGACTTATTAAAAACTTCCTACTTGGACACCTACATGAGTATATTTTATTTTTCAATATTTTTCAGGCTTGCGTCATTATTATATAAATTCTAAACCATTATTATCTAACGTCTGTTTGTGACGTTATTTTTTCTCTTAAGTGTTTTTTTTTACTCTGGGAAACAAAGATAGCAAACCGTAGGTGTAAGACAGGTTGCTAAAATTAATTACACATTTTAAATATATTTTGCTGTTGTTGTTGATTTGTTTGATTTGTATTTTTCATTACTTGCTTAAGGTACATGGAGTTGCAGCGGGCATTTCAATAATGCAAATTGAATTAAAGTTTAATAATGTTTGAAAAAACAAAATGTTCGTAAATTGTAATTTGTTTGCTTCTACAGAATTCTTACGCTATGAATTTTTAGAATTTTTACGCTTTGTAAAAAATATTAGTAGTTCACAAGTACATGGAAGTATCGCTGCGATAAAAACACTTTAAAGTACATTTTTCATTTGAGAACGGTATTCGTCCACTTCCGAATGGAGTTGAGCGATAAAAATGCTTCGTCAGCACGTCTTCCTGCACCAGTGTATCCGCATCCGGAAATACATCTCACGATCGGGATAGGAATTTCCACTACGTATTACGGAACACACGACCCTTTTATTTCATTACTAAACCTCCAATCGAAATGTGTCATGGAGCAATGCCTGCTACATCCGGGCTCCTGTCACACGTGGTTTGCAAATTAATTACCCAACAACCAATTGCACGAGATCGTCTACTTTGATCGAATGCTCTTTCGAATGGAAAGGTACAGATATAATGCCACCATTGTTGGACACCACCCGAAAATCAAATGAACAGCATTGATTGCAACACACCGCAAACCTTTTGCGTCATGCAAAAATCAAACACACACACATACACACACACGCACACATACGGAAAGTAGCCATAACACCGCCCACCGCATCGCAATGAATGAAAATGAGACAATGAATGAACGTAATTTGCTGGGAGTGCCACACACGTTTCCGTTCGTTATGATTTCTTCCTATTCGTTTGGTTTATTTGTATTTCATTATGTGCGAGCAAATTGCGTGATGCTAAATCGATCGATGGCGCATTCGGTGGACTGCTGTTTATTGATAAGAAATGCACTGATCGATCCACTTAAAAAGCTTACGTACGTTTAAGCGTGAGTTTTAC
>JXWZ01005608.1:0-19406 GCA_000956215.1 Anopheles farauti No. 4 | reverse complement strand
AATTTTCGCACACAAAACAAATCCATTTAACTTACCCAAATTTGATCTTAAAATTTCCGGATACGTGTTGTCCTGCATCTCCGTCTTGTAGGCTTTCTCTGTGTACAGCCGGAAACACTTGCCCGGCCGAGTACGACCAGCGCGACCAGCTCGTTGCTGCGCGGACGCTTTGCTTATCGGGGACACGAGCAAGCTCTCGACACGGATGCGCGGATTGTACACCTTTTGCTTGCTGAAGCCCGGATCGATCACGAACACCACGCCGTCGATGGTAAGCGATGTTTCGGCGATGTTCGTCGAGATGACAACCTTCCGGCCAATCGCTCCGTTCGGTCGTTTCGGTGGTGCTGGTTCGAAGATCTTCTGTTGCATCGGAGGCGGCAGCGTCGAGTAGAGCGGAATGCACTTCAACTCTCCCACGTCGGGGCCAAGATTGTCGATTTCACGCTTTACCCGCTTGCAAGCCTCCTCGATTTCTTCCTGTCCGGTGAGGAACATCAGAATGTCGCCCTCGATCTCTTCGCACATGTGTATTTGGATGACGGTGCGAATGGCTGCCTCGAGATAATCGCGTTCCGGTTCCGGAGTGTAAAAGATCTCGACCGGGTGCGTGCGACCTGGCACGTTCATCAGTGGCGCGTTGTCGAAATACTGCTGGAACTTGCCAGCATCGAGCGTGGCTGACATGACCACCAGCTTCAGATCGTGCCGCTGCCTGATCACCTCCTTCAGCACGCCCATCAGCAGATCCGTCGCCAGCGTACGTTCGTGCGCCTCATCCAGCAGAATCACCTGATAGGCTTCCAGCATCGGATCGCTCATACCTTCGCGCAGCAACATACCGTCCGTCATATACTTGAGCAGCGTGCGCGGGCTGGAACAATCCTCGAAACGGATGCTGTAGCCCACCTCCTGGCCAAGCATCACATCCATCTCCTCTGATACACGCTGCGCCACGGACATGGCCGCCACTCGACGGGGCTGCGTACAAGCAACACCCTTCGAGCTCGTTTTCAACGCGTACTCCACACACCACTGAGGTATCTGCGTTGTCTTACCGGATCCGGTTTCTCCCACCAACACGATGCACTGATGCTCCGATAGCAACCGCATAAAGTCCGTTTTGTATTCAAACACCGGCAAAGTGATACGCTTTTTGTAGAGACTGTGATAGTTTTGACTAAAGGCAACGCCGTTTAGTGGATTCTTTCCACTTGCTTCACTTGTCGACGCCATCACCGCTTTTTCACCCGCAGCAGCTTGAGTAGTAGAACTAACGCTGGAGTCGAGCTTGGATGAACTGGGACCTGCCGAGGCTTCTGCTGCCGCCTTTTCTTCCCTGCAAATTCAAACAAGATTACGAAATATTACACCACATTGTACTTCTCTGACACTAAACTCCTCAATATTTATGGTCAACAAATAAAAAAAACGTGCTCCCTTAGATTACATGTGAACACACATGCTCACGCACATGGGAACACTACGGGTAGGCGGTATTCGGGGGGGGCATACCTGCGCTTCTTTATGAAGGGATCCATCACCTCGATGCGCCGCTTCGACATTTTCCCTGCGTTTTACGTCGCGGACAAATGCTACACCGTATTTGCCTACGAATTTCACGATGGAGGTGTTTCTAAAACAGACTTTGTTTTAGGTTTCGCTGCGGCCAGATCCCGGAAAGCCACTTGCACCGCGTTTTGGCGTGAAACAACTTGCTCGCTTCTTTTTTCGCACTGTCAGTTTTACTTTTGCTGTGCTTCTTCTTTTCGCTCACGATGCAAAAGCATACCGTGCTTCCTGAAACACTTGGGGCAGCACTTATAATTGCAATCTCGTTCGTACGATTTATATTAAAAGCAATAGTTCATCTTTCGTTAGTGATAATCTCATAAAATTAAAGTAAAAGCTACTAAACCTTAGATTATTTCATCCCAAACGGTACTCAAATGCTGGCGTTAAGAAATGTCACAAATGTATTTCAGCGTTGGCACAAGATCACTAAAGTGCCAGTCGGAAATCCATGCATACATGGAATAGATTTATTGTATGTTCTAAACTGAACGGAGATTAAAAATAATTAACAATTAATATCAACTTTCCTCCATCGCCAATATTCATCATTTTTTAATGAAGAATCATTCTCATCTTGGTATTTTTATTTTCAACCATCTTTTCCTTTACATACCTTGAACCATGTGCTTTTATCACTTTGACAGCAGCCAGAGCAAAACAAATGGTTTCCTAGCCGGTTACGCAAAAATAGTCCCGTAAAAATTCTTCATCGCTGTTATTTCCCGTAGAAAATGCTGTCCAACCCTTTCGTACTACTTCCGCTTCGTGGAGTGTCACGCACGATACACACATCGGCCGTATGCAACGAAATTCGCAAAATGGCTCGTCTGCGAGTGGTCGACAACAGTGATATTGGCAAGCGAGCTATGGCCGAGGGCAAACCGCCCAAGTGTATACACGTTTACAATAAACAAAGCGTCGGACACATCGGCGACAAGGTGCTGGTTGCGATCAAGGGTCAAAAGAAAAAAGGCATTCTCGTTGGATGCAAGCAATTCCAGAAGCCAAAGATTCCGAAGTTCGACAGCAACAACCTGGTATTGATCGACGACAATGGTACCCCGCTCGGTACGCGCATTCACGTACCCATCCCGACCATCCTGCGTACCATCTTGAAGGAGAAAACACAGGCTAAAGGAGCCGACTACACAAAGTTGCTTGGTATAGCGAGTAGATTTGTTTAATAAACAAAATATGTTACTTAGTTCTCGATATGAACTGTGCACTGTGTTACATTAGCTATCCCTATTTCGCGTAATCTATCCCACCCACCAGCAACGGATTATCGGCTTTCGACAGGCGTTTTTTTTTCGTCGCTGCGTGTTTTTCGTTAAGCTTCTTTTTACGCTTTGCGTTCATAATTTCCACCATCGGTTTAAGCGCCGTCGGGACCAAGTATTCCGGGACATCGCCCATGTGCTCTTGCACGTGCACCGTATGTAAAGGCCGATCATGCCGAAGCGTTTGCAAATCACGCGGATTTTCTTCGAAGAACGACTGAAAAACGGTAAAACAATCGATATAACTCTTTTCTTTCCCACAATCAATTCCACCAATCAATGATGCTCAATTACCTTAAGCTTTTCTGAATTGAACAATTCCATTTTCAACTCCTTGATTCGAGCTTCTCGGATCGAGATCTTCGTTATCGCTCGCCAAGCGTCCTTCGCTCGGTACCGGAAAGCCTCTACTTCGTCAAAGTTGAAGTTAAAATTTCTGCCCGAAGAGAAAGAAATTGCGTTATTATTCCATTCAGTTGCGATTTCTACCACATGCACAAGCTGCACATACTTCATACTGAATTCAGCATCGTTTGCCAAGCTCTGGAGAAACTCTTCTACTCTGCTCTTTGTCTCTAGCTCATTGACACTGATGAATGATAGTACGCTACCATTATTCTTTCCTCGAGCCGTTCGTCCGGCGCGGTGAATGTACGAGTTGATATCAGAAGGAAAGTCGAAATTTACCACACATGACACGCACTGGAAGTCGATCCCACGGGAAACGCTTGATTCGGCCTCTGTCTGTTGAAGCAACTGCTTTGTGGAAGGTTTTTTCTCGTGTTTTTTCTTCACTATCGTTGGATTATCCGTCATCATCTCATCCGAAGCAATAATTGTATTATAAATACCCTTTAAAATAAAAAATTGTTTTACATAGGTCATTAAGATCGATTTCAAGCACGAAAACCTACCTCATTGAATTGATTGACAGTATGACAACGGATTTTGATAGGTAACTCCGAGTTCAAGATGCACGACCGTAATCCGAACTGCTCTAGGAACAATTTCAATCTGAAATACAACACAACTATTATTGTAACTGGTTTGAATCAAATTATGTTATTAAGCTGTTTCAACTTGTTTTCAGAGAGAAGATTAGTGTAACTATCATCCGACAGCCAAGGAATGGATAACAAATCCATCAATGCTGCTTCCATATGTTCATAAGTGATCATCACGGAAAAGTACTGGTACGAAAACACCACAAATTCACTTACCTGTAGCATCGGTCCACGGATTTCACAAAAATAATGCATTTTCCTTGGATCAATTTGAGCTTCAACACGGTGTACAAGATGGCCGCTTTATCTACTTCCTCCGCCTCGATTTGATAGTGTGTTAATTGACTACCAACCGCAAGCTGCGGCTCCTCCAACTTCAGAACTACCGGATTGTGCAGAATCAACTCTTTCAGCGCCAACACGTCAGATTCCAGCGTTGCCGAACACAACACCGACTGGTGCACGGGCGGAAAATGTTTCAACACTTCTTTCAAATCCTTTTTGAAGCCGAACGTAAACATTAGATCCGCCTCATCGATTATGACGCACCGCAAGCTTTCACGTACGTTTAGTGAACCATCAGCAAGAACCGCACGCAGTCGGGCCGGCGTTGAAACGACTATATCCGGACGCTCGGCCAGCAAATGTCGATGGGTGGCACGTTCCTCCTTGGAGGACAAATCTGCTACCCGTACAACCGGTCCGCATGAGTACGTGAGATTGGCGAATACTTTAGCAATCTGGTGGCACAAGTCCTGGCTCGGTGCCATCACAAGTACGGAGGTTTCCCGGACCGCTGATTCGCACTTGTGTCGCAGTACATTCTGTATGATCGGAATGGCGAAAGCGGCCGTTTTACCAGAACCGGTACGTGCACGGATCAGCACATCCTTTCCTTCCAGCAGGAACGGTATAGCTTTCTCCTGGACAAGCGTTGGTGAAATCCATCCCATACGAGCGATATCCTGAAATAAGGGAATAGTAAATGGTAGAAAATAAAGCAAGCTTGTACTCATACAAAAGAGACCTACCCGTAAAATTCGATCATCCAGCTCAAATTCGTGAAAATTCAGTCCAACTGCCCCCGGTTCGCCCATGCTTGCTTTTTACCTGATGCCTGTGTGTTGACAAAACTACGCAGCGCGTGTTTCGTTGACAACAATGACAGCACGTGCTCAACCAAGGTTACTATGTATACGATATGTAAATGTTAATGTGGATTTAAAAAAGAACTTCTAAATGCTGTTGCAAAACATTTTTCAACATTAAAATAAAATAGCTTGGTTCACATCTATACTGATTATCCATTAAATTTGAGTATGTGCTAGTAGGAATAAAAAAGTGCATAATTATGATCGATAGCCCACTCACAGTGAAGAGAATTGCATTCGGTTGTCATTCGACGTTTACGTTGTTTTTTTTTACTGTTGCGCCAGGCTTTCCTGTCCAAAAAGATAGTACGGAAACTTTCTTTTTCCATGTCGCCTTCTTGGTAGTATTTTGAGCGGAAACAATGTTTTCCGAGATTGTCGTGGGTGCCCACAGTTCCGTAGTGTCTCCAATCCACAGTGATAAAGCCCCCCTTAAATTAGATTAGCTGTGCGGTTGATTAGGGCGAACAGCGATCCTTTTTTGTTCAGTGCTACAACATGAGTTTCAGTATCGGAACGTCTACCAGCGCCAGCTGTTTGGCGGCGCTCGGTGAAATGGAGCAGATAATTTGCCAGCTGGAACGGGGAACGTTGATTCAGAAGTTTTATCCCCGCAAGCGCCCGGAAAAGAAGACACTTATGTTGCGCCGCGAAACACGGCAGGTCTGTGTGCACGATTACGATTGCTCCTCCTCTCCATATGGTAACAGGAAATGATACTGAATGCTTTATTTTCCCTGCAGATGATATGGTCCTCGGTGCAAACGAACGGTCGCAGCAACTACGAAGGCTCTCTGGAACTACGTGAAGTGAAGGAGGTACGTCCAGGGAAAAAGTCGAAAGATTTTGAAAAGTGGCCTGAGGAGGCGAAGAAAAGTGAACCACGCAAATGTTTCGTCATACTGTATGGCAATGATTTCAAATTGCGTACCGTTTCTATAGTTGGTAAGTTTGAAGCGTTGTGTTGCAAACTGAACTACACTAAGTAACGTGTATTTTTCTGTTACTGGATCATTAGCGTTCTCCGAAAAAGAAGCCGACATGTGGCTGAAAGGACTGAAGTATCTGATCTCGGACACTATTACCTCCCCGTATTGGCTGCAGATTGAGCGGTGGCTCCGACGAGAGTTCTACATGATGGAGGCTAACGGAACCGCTAGCTTAAAGGACGTGCGATCCTTTCTGCCGAAGATCAATTGCAAAATTTCTACCGCCAAGCTGAACGAAGTCTTCCATGAGGTCGATACCCGTCGGCGGAACGAGCTCGGGTTTGACGACTTCACCCGGCTTTATCAGCGATTAATACTGCCTCCGAACGCATTGCCGGAGTACTTCGACGGGATCCGAATGGCGACGTACAGTCAGAACGGGCAAACGGTGACACTGCAGGAGTTCCGTCGCTTTCTGACCAAAGAGCAGCAGGAGGACGAAGGAAACGGGGGCCATAGTGAAGAAACGGTTGCCAAATTCATCAACGACTACATCCAAGATCCGGCACGTGACGTGAGCGAACCTTATCTGCGATTGCACGAAGTGAGTAGAGTTGTTTTTTGTTGCGCGACTAGCACATGCGAATTAAGGGTTGAATTTCCGTTTCGTTTTAGTTTATTGATTTCTTATTTTCGCGTCAAAACGAAATATGGGACAAGCGATGCGACACGGTGTACCAGGACATGAGCCGGCCGCTCGCCCACTACTGGATATCGTCCTCGCACAACACCTACCTGACGGGCGATCAGTTCTCTAGCGAGTCATCGGTGGAAGCGTACGCGCGTGCCCTCCGGATGGGTTGCCGGTGCATTGAGCTGGACTGCTGGGACGGTCCCGACAATATGCCGCTGATCTTCCACGGGCATACGTTTACGACGCGCATAAAGTTTATGGACGTGATACGCACGATCAAGGAGCATGCGTTCATCACGTCCGAATTTCCGCTGATACTTTCGATCGAGCAGAACTGTTCGCTTACGCAGCAAAGGCGCATGGCGCAGGCAATGCAGGAAGTGTTCGGTGAAATGTTGCTCACGCAACCGATCGATAAGGCGGAAACGCAGCTTCCTTCGCCCCAGCAGCTGAAAAGGAAAATCATTCTCAAGCACAAAAAGCTACCTGAAAATGGAATGCTGGTGGTGGATGAAGCGGGGAAGGAGTCGGCCATACTGATGCGCTCGAACGACGAAAGCGAGCTGGACATACGAAACACGGTCAAGAACGGTATCCTGTATCTGGAAGACCCGGTCGATAAGGGCTGGAACGCACACTTTTTTGTGCTGACGCAGCACAAACTCTTCTACACAGATAGTCAACGGTAAGGAGGCTTTGCAAAATTGTTAAATGCGGTTGTGGGATTTAAATTGCACGCTCTCTCTTTCCTCCCAGGCCCGATCGTGACAATGACGCGCGTGAGGATGAACGCGAAGAGAACGGTTTCGCCACCAACCGTGGATCTCGCGAAAGCAGTGGCGTTCTGTCGAACGATGAGCTACATTTCGGTGAAAATTGGTTCCACGGAAAGCTGACGGGTGGGCGAGAGGAAGCGGAAAAGTTGTTGCAGCAGTTTTCCCACCTCGGCGATGGGACGTTTCTGGTGCGCGAAAGTGTCACCTTCGTCGGCGACTATTGTCTTTCGTTCTGGCGTCAGGGCAAACCGAACCACTGTCGCATCAAGCTCAAGCAAGACAAGGGTGTAACGAAGTACTATCTGATGGAGAACGTACTGTTTGACAGTTTGTACAGCCTTATCATGTACTACCGGCAGAATGCGCTACGTAGTGCGGTAAGCTGCGTGCGGAAGGCATATCACATTTCGGTTTTTTTTTCGATTATCTCCACCGATATTGCTTCCCGTCCACAGGAGTTCTATATCACTCTCAAAGAGCCAGTTCCGCAACCCAACAAGCACGAGACGAAGGAATGGTACCACCAGACGACGACGCGCGAACAGTCAGAAATCGTGCTGAATCAGATCCCGCAGGATGGCGCTTTCCTGGTGCGACCAAGTGAGAAAGGACCAAAGGCATTTGTCATCTCATTTCGGTGTGTAGCCATTAGATGGTCGAGTGATTTTTGTCCAAAGTACGTATTCTATTCTCATTCTCTTTCTCCATAGTGCGCATGGTAAATTCAAGCATTGTCGAATTCGTGTGGAAGGGCGCCTGTACGAGATGGGCGGCATGGAATTCGAGAGTCTGGTGGATTTGGTTAACTTCTATTCGAAGCATCCGCTATACCGGAAGGTGACGCTCACGTATCCCATTCCAAGGGAAATGATACGGCGCATTAACACGATGGATGTAAGTATTGAAGCCATTGTTTATCTAAATTCAAGATTAAATTTTAATTTTCAATTTCGAAACATTAGATTTGATCTTCTTTGTAGGTTTTTGAACAGGGTACTACGTGGGTAAAATACTAAAAGCTAATATCGTTTCCAGATTGTTTACATTTGAAGACTCCATGTTCGATTATGTGGAAATGGTTTTGAAGGTGTGCAAGTTGAGTGAAGAAATTAACACCAAATTTCGTTTTTTGTACTCCATTATTGCAACGCACAGGTTCCCGAAGAGAGCGGTGCGTACGGGTACATGGATCCATCGACGGTAATCAACGAGAACGTGACAGTGAAAGCACTGTATGACTACAAAGCTCAAAGAGACGATGAGCTGTCGTTCTGCAAGCATGCCATCATCAGCAATGTTGTAAAGAAAGGGAACGATTGGTGGCTGGGCGACTACGGTGGTAAACGGCAGCATTATTTCCCGGCCAACTACGTGCAAGAGCTGAGCGCACTGGACGATGGAACACTCGTGGATGAGGCAGCGAACGAGCCGCTAATGCTTGGCAGTCTACAGAAAGGTAGGCTAGATTGAATCTATCTCTCCAGTAGGGAAGTACTGATTTACTGTTTCTTTGGCACATCGCAGGATCGCTGGACGTACACGGTGCGGTGGTGGAGATGGGCTATAGCAACCATCCGGACATTGAGCGCATACTGCGCATCCAGAACCCAACGATGCAGAATGTGTTTGAAGTGGGCGTGCAGAGCAAGGAGCTTGCGTACGAGTGGATGTGCGCGATCAAGGAAGCGGCCCAGAACGCGAGCGCACTCGAGAACGAACGGCGCAAGATGGAGCGAAACTCACGCGTCGCAAAAGAAATGTCCGATCTAATCATCTACTGTCGAAGCGTCCCGTTCAAGCATCATCCATCGACCTGGGTGTTCTACGAGATGTCAAGCTTTCCCGAAACGAAGGCGGAAAAGTATTTCCTGCAGCCGGAAACACGCACCCTTTTCGTGCGTTACCATCGTAACCATTTGAGCCGCGTCTATCCTAAGGGGCAGCGACTCGACTCGTCCAATTACCATCCCACGGCCCTCTGGAACAGTGGGTCGCAGATGATAGCGCTCAACTTCCAAACGCCGGACAAACCGATGCAGCTGAACCAGGCCAAGTTCCGCGATAACGGTGGCTGCGGTTATCTGCTGAAACCGGAGTTTATGTTCCGAGATGAGTTTGATCCGACCGATCCGAACACGCTCATCGGTGTCGGCGAAGTGATCGTGAATGTGCGCATTATTGGTGGCAGGAACCTGTGCAAGGTCAGCCGTAATATTACTAGCCCCCTGGTCGAGGTGGAAGTGTTGGGTGCATCGTTCGACGGTGGCATTAAACATCGCACCAGAGCTATAGGTATGCCATTCCTCTCTTGAGCTTTATTAGAGCAAAGCTAACAAATTCATGTGTATTCTATTTTCTCCCAGCGGACAATGGACTAAACCCGATTTGGAACGAAATCTGTGAGTTCCGGATAGCGAACCCACACTTCGCGATGATACGGTTCGAAGTGCAGGACGAAGACATGTTCGGTGAGCCGAACTTCATTGGACAAGCCGTGTTTCCCCTTGGCGCCATCCGGACCGGCTACCGAAGCGTGGTGCTACGCAATAAGTACAGTGAGGAACTGGAACTCGCCACCCTGCTTGTCCATACGAGCATTCGTCCGTTGCAGACGGAATGAAGGGATGTGGGAAGGGTTACCGTTTCTATTTGCCTTGTAATTCGCATCTGGGAGACTGTAATTTGTCTCTCTTGTTTTTCATCCCCTTCTCCTTTCTGCCCTACCCCACCACAAGTGTCTTATGCGTAGGATGTTAGTTTTTTATATCCCAACGTAACAGTATTTAACGGGGACCATCGGATAGGAAAATATGGTTTGGGGGAAGGATTATCATTGTGTCTTTATGTGTGTGTGTTTGTTTGTACAATACGCGAAACGCGTAACAAATCTAATGTGCCTCTATTATATACATACATATATCTATATACATATAAATATACAAACAACCCACACTCCATGATGCATAAAAAACTATACAGATACTACACAAAACGCGATTCATATTGCGATCACAGGTGATCAGGTTCGTAGAGCAAAACCAGCACAACAATGAACCGAAGGCGAGTACGAATGGAAGCGGAAACAAAACACAAACGAAATAAACACGGGTAGCACACATCGTTGAAATGATAGCGCGTTTTTTTTTTAGCACCGGATGATCGGAACAGCAAGGGTAAAGTGCACGCGCACTCGCACTCGGTGCCGGGCGGGGTGGGTGGGTAGCATTTAGTGAGTTTATCAAAACCGCGATGGTTAACAATATAAAAAATGAAAGCAATAAATTATGACCACTTTGATTTGGCCGCAATAGTGCAATAGAAGTGAAATTTGTTTTGATTTAATTGTGGGACGACTTTTTGACAGCCAAGATTATTGCTTCATATTTACGAATCTTTAACTCGGTATTCATTACTAATTCTATGAAGAAAGAAAACGAAGGTTCGCTTAAGCAAACGGATGCGCAGAGTAATTTATCAAACTAATCGCTAGTGAAATCTTTTCGTATTTTCTGGTTGTGACGGAAATGTTATCCTTAATAACCACAACTATTCTCTACGATACGGTCGACATGATGCATTTTTCTCTTTCTGTCACTTCCGATTCACGGTACTAGCATTTACCCGTATGCGCGGATCATATTACAATTTGCGCGGGTAATGGGAACTAATCCTTATCCAGTCGTTCTACACACCTGCAATTTTTTTATGTTTAGATTTTGTGTTCGTATTTTTTATTGCTTGTGAGTTAATTGCCCGTTGCTTCCGGATCCATTCTGTCGACGAGTCTGTAAAAGAACGGCTTTACCTGTGTCCTATTACACATACTGGACCTATCCTCCAAAATCTTCGTACCCCTGCAAATCATGTCCTGATGGATTTGGTCTGGGTCCATCCGTACTAGAGTGCTGAATGATGTATACAGCTTCAGTTTCGTAGATTACAACACAGGCCCGCTGCTCAACTTCCCACACAGATCACTTCCTTTGGTGTAGATCACACTGTTCTATATCAGACGCTAAACGGTTGGTATTACAACAACGATCAATTCGTTTGCTGACAGTCAGAATATTTTTAGGAATCGGTTACTATTTCCTAATCATTTCTTGAGTAGTATTCATTGCTGTGATTAGATAAACCTTAGGGGCAAATACCGTTGTAGATGTTGTACCCTATGACGATGTAGAAAACAAACATTTACTTGATATAAGACAAAAAATCTCGTAATTTTTTTTAGTAATTGGAAAAATATTGAAATATAGCAGTAGTTTCTATGGAATGAATATCTTAAAATCGAGCAAAAATCTGCATACAGAATTTCAATGCATTCAAGCCACTTTGGGTTCTATACAATACGAGTGGTTGTCACTTGCGGAATCTGTTTGTTGGGGAGCAATTTTATTCCGATTTTAACCTCAGCTTTACGAACTCGATCACTGAAAACAAATACGAGACATACTCAAATCCCTGCTCCATATAGTTAGATTCGTATCGATAAAATTTTATGGAAATAAAATGCTTTGGATGAACGTTTTAATATGTTTCAATTATCATTCTGACATGGATTGCTATGATCTCCAACCCTGTACCAAGAGTACCTCTCATCGCTAGAGAGAATTCGGGACAACCATAACTGTTGCAGGGAACTGATCAGGAGCATAACACAAAAGTATCATATGAAAAACAAATAACGTTTACCTCTCATATTTGACATGAAGCCTGTAACTTCTTCGTTAGAGGAAGAACCAGAGTACGAAACCAAAAGGATGTTTTTGCTTTCCGTGGTTTCCAGCACTTTATCATCAAAGCGATGAAATTGATGGCCCATACAGTCGTCACCCATAAATCAAACGAACGGAAAACATCCCTTGCCGCTAGATCGTTACGTTCTGTTCACGAACGAGCGTGTTTAATGGATGCGAACTATATGGGCAAATAAAAAAGCAGCACAACGAGGCGTCCACTTACTCACAAAACCGAACCCCAACTCGTGCTAATATTACATGCGCTGTTGCGCTATCAATGAGAGTGTTTTTGTCACCACGCGCGTGCCTTTCTTATTATCGTCTTGCGTTAGAGCGCATGCATTAATTAAGTGTAACGGATGCAGCGAACCCGGATTGAGTAATTGATTGAATAGCATCGAGCTGCACGAGCCTCCACTGAAGGACGTGACACATGACCTAATCATAACCCCCGTGATCAAACTTACCAAAACGCAACCCAATTTGCGGACCTCGTGAACACAATGAAGAAAAACAAAATAGCACTTATGCTGTTGACAATGAGTGTTTATTGTCTGGTAGATAATTTATTGTTTAAATTAAAGGTTTCGAAAACAAATCATTACACAATAAATTAACGCATTTGGGTCTGTCTGTGATTATGTCGCCTGTGGGATTGGTTGCCGCTATGAAAATGCAGTGTGGCTTTTTTGTGTTTTCATTCATGGTTTGTGTCTCCAAAGCGGAGCGATGATAAAAAAGATTGTGCGTAAATACTTTAAGCGAGTTGGATCTGCTAGATTTTTACTTGAACTTCCAACAGACTTCGACTACGGATGCTGGTTTATGGAAGTTGAAGCTAAGTAGCACGGCTAAGGACCTTACTATTAACCAGAAAGCATTGCACGAGGCAGCAAAAAATAATTCTATAAGTTGGGGGATGGTGGAGAGGGGAACTTTCAACTGTAATGCAATGAACTAGAGAGTTTCAATTTTCATTTCCTACATAAACTTGCGCTCCTTAGCATTAGTTTCATGATGTTTTCGATTATCTTTCATAATCATTCAATTTTTCTGTTTTTGTCGACCTTCGCGCGCCTTCGTTATTGGCTATGATTTGCATTTGAAACAATATATTAAAAAAATACTTTTTCGCATTCGAACGGAGCTCGGAAATAATCGCTTATCGCTTAGCCAGTAACTAGAAACTAAAAACCAAAACAGGTGTATTAATTTTTACAGGTGCTTAAAGAACCAATCCAATCAATCCTAACTACACAAACAACTTGTTCTTCATACGATGCATGTCATGAATAGTAGTGTCTAGAACGATCTTCTGATGAAGTTCTGCATTGGAAGCAATTTGGCACGATGAATATGAATATACTGTTAGTATTGAGCGATTGCGTTCGATGCCTTTGTCGGCGGGAATACTAACTTGTAGCCAAGCAAAGGGAGAGTTTTCGAAAAAGAGTTCAAAGGGAGCTTTAGTTTGTGATTAATTTAAATTGTTTAAGTAAATTTCAATTATTCAATTCAGGTCTATGTGTCATTCCTTTTGCATGGCTTCACGAAGAACTTAGCTTGGTGTACACTTTTGATTTTATTTTTTACAATATATTTGCAGCCAAGCAACAGAGCCAAGAATCTCCGCAAGCACATTCTCAGCAGTCGCAGGAAGAATGGTAGCAAAAGAAGAAAAAAAACACCCATACAATCTATCTATCAAAGTCGGCGCAACATAAAACACTAAAGCGACACACACGTGTCAAAAACAAACATAGTGGTGAACAAAAACAATCGCACGAAATTGTAGCGAACGCAACCCAAGAGGAAAAAAACAAGCATAAGCTTGAAGAGCAAATAAACGAGAACCCATCCTGATACGCGGTCTTCTGACTAAATCCGATCCCGAAAGCCTTCCCTCCTTCACGATTCCCCACAACACAGGAGTAAAAGTAATGATCGCACACGGAAGGTTTTTTCTTGTATGTTGCCTGTGCGTTTGCGTATGTGTTTGTGTGTGTTTTGGGTAATTCGGAATGCGTTGGTGGTGGTTATTATGGAATGTTCATTAACGCTGGCTGGTTTGGTTTTTATTTGTGTCGATTTTTGTTTAATTAATAGCGTAAGCGTGTCCTTCATATTTACTTTATCACGCCTCACCGTTGGCTTCAAGCAGTTTGTTTGCTGTTTTCCACTGCTCAGCGGTTTTTAATATTTTTGTTGTTGTTGTTTTTTTTTATTACTAACCATAGCTGCTCGTTTTTTCCCCTCCTTTTCAGTTTGCGTTTTTGCGTTTAATCCGGAAGTTACATTAGTTTCGAGATTCTTGAACTGTTGCGCTGCGTTAATTGTATAAGATTGATTTTCTTATCTTCTTGCTTCTTCTTCTTCTGTGCGCTCTCCACGTTCGCTCTCGTTGCTTCCAAGTGCGTGTAACTTTTCCCTTTCATTATGAGATTGACTTTCTTGCTTCTGTCTTTACTTTGTTTCTTCAAGTGTTTTTGTATGCTTTTAAAGTTTTGATTGTTTCTAATATAGTTTCTGTTTTATAATAACATTCAATTACGATTCTTTCATTTTCATATTATGTTTAGTTCTTCTTGCAAATAGTTGCACGCATAGTTTACGTTTGCTTTTGGGTGGGTGGGTATCATGAGTAGGTAGGTGTATTACGGTGTATAGTGGCGCATAGTGTACGTGTGTAATGTAATGTAAATGTTTTAATGCATAATTTTGTTTTATTTTTGTTCCAAACAGGTTGCATAGAGTGACTGGGAAATACAATGCTCGGTTTAATTTTGCGGGCACAACCCAGGGTTGGTGTGCTTGTAGAATCTGCTACCTATTATTAGGGGTTTGTATTATTTTTTGCGTTTTTCTAAAATAATTTCGCACTCTTCGCCGCAGCAGTGGTGGTGTTGTGTAAGAGTTTTGTGTTATTTTCACTTGCTTCATTGCCTTTGTTGCAATGTTTCCTTCGCCCAACATCCTCTGCATAACTCGATTCCATAGGTTAACTTACACTTATGTTGGCCATAAATACTGGAGGTTCAATTGCTCGACAACACGCTGCATTCCTTCTTATTGGTGGTACGTGGCTCGACCTGGTAGCCCCGTGCATTCGTTCGGGGCAACTGTGCCAAACTGCAGCTTCTGTTGCGTAAGTGGTTAAACGCGATCTGCTCATCTCGCCCATCTTCCACATCGACTACTCGACCACCGTTCAGCCTACTGTTTCGCTACACTACAGACGCTAGTCACACGCACGTCAAACGATTCTGCACTAACAATACTAATCGCAGAGAACTAGAGGCACTCACACACGCTATATTCGAAAATGGCAACTTTTGCTTGCAAAACTGGTGACTTTGAACGGTGACTACGGCACGGAGATATGGGGGGCTAAACCAAACAATAAAATAAAAAACAATAAAAAAAAAACTATCTGCTGCAGATGATCGGGGAACGATCGCCGCACGAGCTATTATATCTGTTCGTTATTGTTTCCTGTCCTATATCACTTGTGGATTGCTTTCGGATAGATAACGTCTCTTTCGAACCACAGTTAGATCCTTTTACATTGCTGGAATAATATGTGTGTGTGTGTGTGTGTGTGTGTGTGTGTGTGTGTAAATGTGTTTCATATGCCGGTTATAAGATAATACTGATATACTGTAGACATTATCATCGATTACAATCTCCTAGCCTAGCCTAATAATGGTGTGTTTCACCACGCTATCCGCATCAGTTCGCAGCGCCGAAAATGACCAACAAACAATAACTACGCAATCCTACCGGGTGGTTGCTTATAGTGGTGCTGAAGGGGGTGGTTATGGTCTCTACAGTCGACGAGCGACGGTAAGCGGGCTGTGAGGCTTTGGATCGTCTTCGAATCAAATACGGTGGGACATCATTAAGTGAGTGTTGAGTACGGGAGCGGGAGAAGCGAACTCAGATGCAATCCAGGTGCATCCCAGGCGTACGATCCGAACGTGCATTGTTTTTTTTTTATATCGACTCTGCCATGTTTCATTGCGTGCTAATTATTATCATAATTGTTGAGTGTACGTTTGCTAGACTTCTTTTACTCTTCTTGAAAGTAGCAAGCATGCTCATGTATGCTGCATATTGAAGGCTCGTGGAAAGGACCAAGAAAAGGCACAATTTTTTGTTGTTTGCATGAACTCTCCTTATCGTTCCCTGCGTAATTTTGTTTTTCTTCTGCGCGCCCCTTACCAATCTGCTCTCGCGTGCATCCGTATAGCATAGCAGGCTACTATAATCTACTACTACTCCTACCACTGCTGTTTACCCTTTGCTACCTTTGCGTCTCACTACACAAACACTGGTTATCGAAATTCAAACTCTTTCAGTGTACTGTTTTTTTTGCTCACTGTAAGCGGACTGTCTATGAGTTATGTTTCATCTTACTTCACTTTTCGTCTGTATTCCTGGTTGCTGGTATTGTTGACACAATTCCATATACATAGTTCTTTTTTTTTTCAAACATGTGTTTTGTTTTTCTATCCCAACTCCCACTCACTTTTAACATTTTTCATGGCACAATGTATTATTAGCGAAACGAAACACATGCACACACAGAGATTGGCATTGGAATCGGTCTGAAATCGGTGCTGGTACAAAGCTGGTTTGATGCACTAAATGCTGTGCGAAAATAACTGTGCGTGTTTAACATTTAGATTGTTTTTTGCTGAGTTTGAACAAAACTAAACATCAATAAAGCTCAACTGCGACATTTACGTGATCAGTTCGGGATGACAAATCGGGCTTCAATTGGGACGTAATGCTTTCCTTCGTGTGAATTGCAGGGCATAGTAGCCCGACACTTAATGAAGATGATCTTACAAAAAAAAAGGATAAATAGAGAGGCTTCTTAGCGTAAATCAAGCACGCGGAATCGAGCAAAACATTTGTTCGCTCATTGGAGAAAAAAAAAAGAACACGTTCAGGATACGTTGGTTAGTGTGAGAAATGTTGCCAAACCCTTGCCGATGGTGTAAAAAGGGAAAAGTAAATGAAACAAACCTAAGAATTGTGTTCTCCTTTGACCAGCTGACTGGGCTGGTGTCACGCGCGGGTCTTAACGTAACGCAACTATGTATGCTCTTCTGCGGAGTGCGACGACCATTGCGAACGCTCTGGTTTGCGTTTGTTCCTTTGGATTTGGTTAGAACGCTTTATTCCCTCGAACCTATGCATAGTTGCGATGTTTGTTTTTTTGTTCCATTCCACACCGAATATGAGTAAGCGCGATCCTGCTTTTAATACGTTTCCTGCACACGTTTCACCTCTACACAACACTAAAAAAGTGGGTCCTAAACGATACATTTACACACACTCATTTCACACGTAAAGACTTAAGAGGAAGGCTTAAACGCGAAACGTCACTATATTATAATATTTTATGCATATATGTATATATGTTATACTTATACCATGTTTTCGATAATAATAATATTAAAAAATAATAATATTAATATATAATAATAATATAGTAATGAGCTAACCTGCACGTTTTACACTTCCGCTTCGCATCGCAGTGCTGACTTTACTACTCTGCTTGCGTCCCTCAACCACATTTCGCACATCTTCGTTTAGCTTCTTTCGGGGGAAAATATTTACGAACGCCAAACGGACCGGATTATACCATCAAACTCCCGCCTGTTCGCAACGGTACACTATACGCACGATGGCGCATACGACCACGGAGAAGAGGCAGAGTGGCTGGACGGGTTATCCCAACGCTCGTTTATCTCTCCTTCGTGGTGCGTTAAATTTAGGAACCGCACCGTTTCTCCCGCTCGCGTTACCGCTGTCGTTGGTGGATACTTTTTTCCTCCCGTTGCCGCCACTGCTGCGGCCTCCATTCGTTGCCTCGAGTGCGACTTGGCGGCGTTGTTCCTTCAAACTGCCAGCGTCGGGTCTCGGCCCAGGATGGCTCGTGTTGAGCGAGGACTTTGGCGGTAGCTTCGTGGCGATGGACGGCTCAACGGGGGCTATGTGCGAGTTCATGCGGGTGCGCCGATGGCTGCTGCTCTTGCCGTAGGCGAGTTGGCTACCACCACCACCGGCATGCACGCCAACGGTTCCGGAATCGGCACCGTAATAGGAGGACGTAACGCCGGATCCTAACCTCGGTGTTGCTCCGGTATCGAGATTCTGGTGTACGGACGACGAAGACGATGAAAACGGTGGATGGAACTTGCCGGCCCGACGATTGCCATGTTTGTGTCGGTGTGGATGAGGTAGGGAAACGCTTGTTGCGGAATGGCTCCCCGTCAGCAAGGAGTTCCCATTGCTGTCACCTCCGAAAGTATCCTTCCGAGAGTCTTGCTGTTGTTGCTGCTGCTGTTGCTGATGCTGGAAGCGTTGTCGAGACTGTGTCTGTTGGTTTTGTGAGCGTGAATTTTTTGCTCCAGGTCGCTGGTGAGCCTGCTGTTGGTGCCGCTGCTGCTGCTGCTGCAGTGGGTAGTGTTGCGTAAGTGAGGAAGGATTTATTCGCTGGAATAGATAGCACTTTTCGTCGATCGGTCGCTTCCGTCCACCAGGACCACCTGCACCTGCCTTGGCTCCGCCCCACACACCTCGGATGGGTTTACCGTTCTTCTGAAAGCCTAAGGATTGGTTCTTGATTACAGCCGATTCGTAGCGGAAGACACCGTGCTCTAGACTTTCGAAGAACTGGCACCGTTTGAACATGTTGGGTTTGGGACGCTGCTGATAGAAGCGAGAGCACAATGTATTAGCAGGCTGTTGATAATTTGTATACGATTTATCTCCTTCGTTTCCTCGGTTTGCTAAACTTACCATCATTTTGATGCGCCCATTTTGGGAGAAGCAGATGTAAGAATCCGTCTCTTTGGAGTAGATCGTTACGGCTGCACGGTTTTCGGGCATTCTCGTAGCAACGATGGTGAAGTTCTCTGTAAATGGATGGAAGTGATCAAGAAGTGTATAAGTACATGGAAAAATAACATTGTTTTACGATCCTAACAATCGCCATTGGATACATTATCTCACGTTTGAAGACGTGCCAACCGACAAGATTAGTCTTGACAGACCATCAAACCTATCAAGATAACAAACAAACCAAATTTGTTTCTTTTATGAAATTTTTATGTAAACTATGACGTACAGCATATTTCGCCTTTAGAAGCAAACTTAACCTTACTTAACCAAGCAACCAGAATCAGATCATTTTTCAAAAAATTGTTTCATGTCAATTATTTCAATCATGTCATGAAAATAT